>QVOA01002293.1:0-108702 GCA_014825685.1 Pseudomyrmex cubaensis
TATATCGCATTTCGATATATATCGCATTTCGATATATATCGCATTTCGATATATATCGCATTTCGATATATATCGCATATCGATATATCTCGATCTTCTTTTTGTTTCTAATTGCCGATATAGAGTTGGAAAAACTAACTACAAGTTTCCCAAAACCTATATACTTTTTCTTTACAGATTACAAACATCTGTCACAATGGATATATTTCTATGAATCTCGATATCAAGAAGCCGCAGTTCGGCTGTAATCGTATGACAGAAGAATTCGCATTTGACATATTATTAAGCGAAAACGCTATTTTCCTTTTGCGTGGATAATTTCATTTCCAGTAAAATATGTCACAAGCAAAACTGATTAGTTCTTACAGAACAGGCGAATTAATTGTTTTAACGTTTTGACAAAATAACGGCTGTGCGTGTGCAACGCGAGAATATTTGGTAACAATGTATATTAGATGGAAAATCGACGTAGCGCATTCTGGGCTTTACCGTAGATCGATTGTGTTTCGGATTTGAATGGAAACAATTCCGCACACCACTATCGGTTTACGACACCGCCGCACGGTAATCCTGCTTCGGTGCCGCCAATGTACGTGGATTGTGTGTAATCAGATTTTTGAAAAATTCTCGAAACCACGCACACTATATATATGGCTAATGGAGCCATATTGTTACGTTAAACTGTTTCCGAAATTGCGTGTAATCTGATGACAAGACCGATTAATCGCGACTCGTGATAGATATTTCCAGATGTCTCGTGTTTATATATACGTGCTGTGAAACAAGATCGGTTTTCAATTAAATTTATCTGATAAACAATTGCGATAAATTATTTGACACCTAAAACTCGAGTAAAGATAAAAGCAACAGACAAATTCGATGGCCGCAATTTTTAGTGTCCATTAAAGCAAAGCTAAGTGCGGAATATCGCGGATAATGACTTGGAAGCGGCCAGAGAGCCATTAGACAGAAGCGCCAGACATTCCAGAAACGTAAATGTGCTGCCACAGTCAACTATCAGATTTGCGATATTGCCGGGCGCCGAAATCGCGATCGGAGCTGCTTCAGGAAGAGATCAGTAATCCGGTTCGGAATAGTTCGGTGAACGGTAAACTCAACGTCGCTGCGCGCACGGCTCCGTAATAACGTAACAACTTGGAGTAAACGTACACGGGAAACGATACGTTCTATAGCAACGGTCGCCCGTTACACAATACTGGGATATCGTGCCGCGATGCTCGACTCTCCGATTCCTCGCCAAGACTATACGAAACGAGAGAGAGAGAGAGAGAGAGAGAGAGAGAGAGAGAGAGAGAGAGAGAGAGAGAGAGAAAGTTCAGCAGTTTCCGTTTTCCGTTTATCCTTGAGTAGCTAGATATCTCTTGTCTGTTCTACACGTAATGAATAACTTAAGACATCGCGTAATCCTATTTTCCCATGCGTGCCACAGAATATTCCTACGTCTCCGAACCAGATCGAAGCATTAAAATCTCCTTGAACGAAAAGATACGTCGTTGGCAACTTGAATATGCAGCGCTCGGCGACGCGATTCGATTCTCGCGAGACAAATCAAGCGCGTGCACGACGCGCATGCTCGGAATTGTAACGCAAATCGAGCATTCGGTCCTGACAATCTATCATAATCTGATGCGAACGATAACTCAGCGCTACCGGCAAAATGCAATCGGCCGCAAAAAGGGAGAAACAGAGTTTATATGTCGCGTGGCGAGAATGATTACAGCAGGGAATTGGCGTTGCGCGCGGACATTATATTTCATTTTATTCGGCAACAGAGTCGTTTACAACGACGGAAAGCATCGTTAATATTGATAAAACCGTTGCACCGTTGCTGCTTGAAGCGGCGAAGCTTAATTCCCGCTTCTCTAGCGCGCGCACTCGAGCACGACCCCTTTTCCGACGCACCCTTGCGGATTGTCACGACTTGGTTCTTTGACAATCGTCGACCCTTCGCGCCCTCCGCGCTCACCGCGATCCAATCATCCACCCTTACCGAACGTTCATTCTCCCTTTTTATGCTCTCTCATTTTTTTCTTCTTCCCAAGTCACACCCCACACATCGCCCCAACGTCCTTTTACGCGGTTCACGGCGGCCTCTCTTCCGCAAATAAACAGTAAAAATACTAGCCCAATAATAGCAACGGCAGTGATTGATACCCGGCCCGCAATAATACCGGATGGTCGGATAAAAAGTCGCTGGAATGGGCGATAGATGAGAGCGCACGACGCACTGGAGAACCGGGGGCACTAATGATCGATACATCAATCAGCCGGAATCGCGCGCGCGTGTGTGATTTTCGTTTCATTAAATATCTACAAAATGCGTGGTGCACCCGTCACGATCGTTTTATTTCTCGTTTTCTGTGACGGCTCTCGCACTGCGCCGAGGGATCATTATTTTCTTTCGCCTGTGCCCATTCGCTCTATTACGGGCTCGCTCCACGGACCTTCCCACACGTATGCGGCTTTCTACAGGTTTTGCCGAATAATATGTTCTCGCGGTTGGCGCCGAGCGAATCAGAGCATTAGCGACGCGAACGATTCGGCGAAACATCGATATATTTAATAAAATTCTTTTTTTCCTCGTTTTCTTTTGTCGATTATTATTTGCTATCCGCAACAGTTTGATATATACTTAGAAGAATCTTTATTCAAACTATGTGATCTATGTATCTGCGACGCTTTGATAAAGTTTTTCAAGGCGATGTGATAAATTTCTTTTTTTCTTTTTTTTTTTTTTTTAATTCTAATTTTTAATTCATAAATGTACGTTATCAATCTCGCTCGCTCCTTTTATGTTTTTTTTATACTGTATCACAATTGTAGATAAGATGAACAAAATATTGCTACAGAGTGCAAAAGAACCGAATGACGTATTCAGAGCAATAAAACATGTCAGCGACACAAACCAAAAAGACTAGCTCGCGCCACGTTCTCCCGGCGTCATAAATTTCCTTCCTCTGCATCTAGCAACAATTCATCGTCATTTTCGGAGTCTTTCCCGTACGGTAAGGCCTAAAGAATGTAGGAAAGATGAGGAATGGTATCCGCCAGTCACGATTTAATGTTCCCGCTCTCGGGCGTGAAAACGTTGATCGATCGCCAAACACGTCGGAGAAGGGGGTAGCCAGGTAAGACGCGACAAGTAAAAGATATTTCCTTACACGAGACTACTACTTTACCAAAGAAATCTATTTACCTTATCATCTGTTTTCTTGAAATTGTATAAAACGAGTAATCTCAACGCGTTATATAATAAAACGTACATTTACATTGCACACGCGCGAATCGGTTTTATTTTTAATTAAAAGATAATATTCATGGTACTGGAGAAGCCGTTTCATACAGGGACATATTGTACATGGACCGTAAACTGTTTGAACTTTCGTGCGAAGAAAGCTCTCGCGACGCAACACATTGCGTTCCCGTTTATTACCGTATACCTACATCTACACACCCGCGATACGTTCACGCCACGTTGTAATTACCTATTAGGTTGGCTGGTGCAATGCACTTTATAACCGGCATGCACCCCCTTTTAACGCCTCACGCGCGGTCGTATGGCGATCGCGGGCGAGGGTATTCGCGAGGAAAATTACTATCGAGCATCACGGCGGCTACGTGTCCGTATTATATCGCCACCATGAACATCGCGTATAATCCAATTATTTATTAACTCCTCGTGCACAAGGGAACATGTAACTTCAGCTCGTAACGTAGAGACTTTACCGACCTGCGATCTCACCGAATATATACTGAAAAATTTAGACGGATTTTACTCGATTTTACGGCGCTATTTATCCAGAACAAAAATTTCAAGACGCGAATAATTCGTTTATTTATTTTCAGTCAAATAAATAATGCAATATTTATTAATATGTATAATAATAGATATTTATAAAATCAATAATAAATTAATTATATTTATATTACCTATATAGCCAGTTATAATAACCGTTTCGATATGAAAGTCGCATATATTAGAATTCAATAAAATAAATTAGTGGTTTACAAAACAAGTAAACGCGTAAAATGGTTACAGAAGGATCTAGAGAATTTTTTATATTATCGCGTTTGCATCGTTCAATTGACAATGTTATTTTAATTCATTTCTTGCGCACTTTTAATTAAGATTCCGTAATGTGTGACGACATGTAGCTCGATATAATGTAATTTAAGATTCATTTCCCGGGAAATTTTCTCTTCGCGAGTTTTATTATCATATGAATTTTTGAACGTTCCCGTCGGTCGCTGAAGGTAAAATACGATCATCCGCATTGCGAAAGATAAGTGCCTGAGCTTATATTCGGTTCGTATAAAAAATTCTAATTATTTATGAACCTCTCTCTCCCTTGTGAAGATATTGCTGTGAGTTTACGCGAGCTACGTGAACGCCAAGTTTCCAAAATTTCCACTTGAAATCCGATCTTCGGCATCTACTTTGAAGTTTTTAGAACCCAAGCTCGTACGTTATTGACTCAGGATAGCGCTTTAAACGAGAAAAAAAGAAAGAGAAAGAGAGAAAGAAAGAAAGATAAAGAGAGTGTATTGTATCTTATGATAAAAGCTATACATAAAAAGTTAGCAATATCGACAGGCGTAATATGAAAAGATAATCAGGAGCGAATCTTGCAATCTACATGGCTTTGTTGAATTTCAAGTAATATCTCTTATTTCGAAGCACAGTGTGTAAGCGAGAGAACGTGAAGGATTAATGAGTATTACAACGCATTACTACTGCAGGCGTTACATATATATATATATCGGGTCCTCTACTAAAGTAATCTAATTATTTATTACCCGCTTTTCTCTGGAAAAGCTGAAGCAAGTTTGCGCAAAATGTGTGCGCACTCCGATTGATAGTGATGTCCCATGTTGAGTTTCTACCTCGCATAGTTAAGTTTAAGCAACGTGTCACGTACTTTGCAACTTTAATCTGGCAGTAAGTAACGGAACTTGTCGAAGATTAAAGCAAGACCGCGTTCTGTGATACAAAGTTACACGTAGTTGTTCTATCTGTTCGTATTGTAAAATATATATATGTTTTAGAAATATTTGTATTGTGTTTTTCGTTATTTTTTCCTTCCCGCTTGACAAACGCCCGACGCATTTATCTTCGCAGATCTGCATTTTCATATTACGTTTCCCTGCCGCTCGTCTGCTTCGTTGTACATACAATACGTTCCACGTTCGTGTAGCGTGTCGCGAAGTACAAACACTGCGAAAACTGACTGCTGCAATCCTGTTTAGATGCCGGGCTCTCACACTGGGGATATGTAGAACCATCGGTTGTGCGAAAACTTTGAGGGCCTGAAAACGCCAAAGCTCAAGCTGTGTGAACTTTTGACCCGTTACTCGGCAGTCTACCTTAGTCCGTTTCGTAGTAAAATTCACGAACAAGTTGTTCTCTTGAAGTTTCTACTTTCAGCTTAATATGCAGGCTCCGCTTGCTTATAACCGAGAAGCCGCACAATGTTGGTATACGCGAGTTTCACACTTGTATATCGACGTGCGTTTACCGTTCAAGATACACACATCGGAACATTACGTAGTTTAACAAATTTAGCAAGTTTGCGCGCAAAAAGAACATAAAAAAAAAAAACAGTATAACCTTAATGTAAATTACATTAAGGTCAAATAGTAGCAAATGGTCGGTGGATAAAAAAATCTGATCGGGATTAAATATTCTTCAAACGCAACGTGAAATTCGACGGTGAAAATTTGTGAGTCTTTGATGCCATCTAATTTACACGATCATCCACCCGTGTTACCCTTGTCAAATTCGAGCCAGAGGAATTAAGGGAAAAAGTTTGATATTGGGAATCGTGCCAGGAACTGACGGTAAAAATAGCCGGTAATATTTTTTCTTTCAAATCGCGATAGACGAAGCTCCTTAATTAGACGAGAGCATGACGATTACGAAGTGCAGTCACTTCTTCGCGTGCGTATTCATCATCAAAATCATTATTAATTAGCGTTTAATATCGTGCTTCGTTAGCATTCGTAAAGCTCTTGCGAGCGCAAAGCTAGTGTCGGACGAATTGGAACGACGCCAGACTCGTTTGAAAGATACGTCTCGGTCCGATAACAATTCCGCCTTTTCTGCCCTTTTTCCGACCCTCTTCAGGTCTGCTTGTTCGCGCACACTCGCCCGTTTTGTTGCAGGCGAGACAATAGAAAGGAACGACCAACAAACGGGACACGCGCAAATGCGACGTCGACGCAATGGCGAGCAGAGCTCGAAACTTGTGACCTAATGACAAGAGAGCGAAAGTAAAAAGTGGCACGTTTGGAAAGTGGCACATTTTACTGATGAAGTCGGGGTTTTCTTCGCGAATCTATTCTGATTCATATCATCTGTGACATTCTTATAACATTTGTACGTAAAATTACAAATTATTATTGGATTGAAACGACCTTTTGACTTGTAAAAAAATGTAAAACTTCTACATGTGTCAAGTAATAAAAACCGATAAGTTAATAAAGACAAGTTATAAAAGAATATGATTCTCTTGCAATTCTTGATTCTATTCTTAACTCATTGATCGTGTACAATGTAACAGAGACTACACTTATCAGTTGATCGTGATCGCCTCGCGTGATCAACACTTACGAGAGTGCAAGGTGGTTTAATTAATTGAAC
The DNA here is from genome assembly GCA_014825685.1 of Pseudomyrmex cubaensis. NCBI lineage: Eukaryota > Metazoa > Arthropoda > Insecta > Hymenoptera > Formicidae > Pseudomyrmex > Pseudomyrmex cubaensis. The sequence goes on from QVOA01002293.1 coordinate 6,662, forward strand.
TTCGAAAGCGAATATATTAATAGTTGTATAGGTGTAAAGAGCACGATTGCGATCTTCACTCAGAGTGCTCCGCAAGTGGATTTTCTCCGTCGACGAAATGCTCAAGAGAAAACCACCCACTGTGAGGTCCATGATGAAGACTTTGTATCGAGGCAACTCACGAAGGCAGACGGCTTTATTCCCATTTCGGACCCTGACGAAGCAGCGAGATCAGACAATCGCGAAACGCGATCGGGATCGGCGTCTTATTTTTCTTATGGATCGCCGCGATGTAAAAGTTAAAAGTGATCTCAATGATGAAAGAGAAGACATATCGCTCCCTTGTGAATAATGAGTTCTTTAGATTATAGAACTTTAGATTACAGATCGAGGAAAATCATATAACAAGAAGTTCACATGAAATTTCTGGCAATAACGGCATCAAAATAATTTGTAGCGCGAATTAATTTGCGAATCCGTATTCCGAAATATAATTTGTTTTCTCTCTTATGTACGTACGTGCAATAATATATAAAATATTTGCACGATTTCAGGAATGTTTTTTTTTTTTTTAATTTTATCGCTAATTTTATTTTATTGGTAATGCAATAAAAATAAATAAACGTAATATTTTCATAATAAAATGTACGATAAAAACTACTAAATTTAGAGCTTGCTGTTTTTTCACATATTAAACATCATTCACAAGCTTTGTTTATTGCTCGCCCGTTGTAGTTTTTATTTTAGGGAAAATTTCTCATAAATTGAATAAGATATGATCTAATATCGTAATTATAGAAAGACACATAACATAATGTGTCGGAGAGATAGCAGTTGACCTTTGAGCGAGATACGTATCAGGAAACAAAGACTTATGCGCATGTGCTCATTATTTATAAACCTGGCCCAGGAGGCGTACGTAATTAGGCGAGTCTACTCGACAACTGACTTATTCTTTTTTTTTAATTCGGCGCACGCGGGGAGAGAAGTAGCAGAGCTGCCGTGGAGTTCATCGCGCTTTTAATCCAGAATGACAAAGAGAATGCTAACGACGGAAGACGATAGCGCAAATTTTTCTCACGGGCGTCATTTATCATGGAGCTTCATAACTATCTCGTAGCCGGAATGATACTTGCATATTTAAGACGACTAAGATTAATTACGGATTTAGGGAAAAAATTATCATCGAAAAGTATTCAGCTTGAGCTCCCGGGCTTGCGTAACGTGTACGAGTCGACCTCCTTACGTGAATTTATATCTCGTAAATAAGCAAATATTTTAATCACTTGGGCAGCGTAAATTATTGCGCAACGTAATGCGATAAAACAGTCTCTTTCAATCTTTCCGACACCGTCGCCCGAATCGTTCGTCCGTGTAAAAATAAAATAAAAGATATCATACGACGAAATAAATATTATCTCAGCGAATATCAAATTAATCGTGTCGGTTACATATCCTTTCAGTCTATGCGTACTGAAAATGGCGAAAATACGTACGCGTCTCATATCGACGCGTCGCTGTTGAATAAATTGTTCGTTTAGCGTGACAATGATTTAATGACGAATCTTCCTTGACATTTCGCATTCACTCATGAATATGATTATCAAAAAAACTGAATACACAAAACTTGCTATATAAAAGAGTTGTAGATAATTTGAGTGGATGAAATATTATATTGAAAACTTCAAGAGTCGTCTAAAAGTTATCGTGAAATATTACACTTCATTATAAAAATAGTTTTTTAATCAATATTTGTCTCTATACAGAATATTATCCGTCGATTGTCTGAACATATGCATAAAAAATGCAAATCTATTGCATAAATTAACAATTTATTTATAGATATTTTTCATTATTTCGATTTCGCAAGATAAATCAATTAAATATATGTTATTTATTTAATTATCGCTCTTTCAAAGTACTTTCTACTTACCTACTTTCGGATATAAAATATCGCGTTCACGACTTATTATTTTTTAAAATATTCCTTTTCTTACTTTCAAAGCATCTAAAATTTAAAAACGTGTGATGACTGTGTTTTGTCGATAAACAATAGCTGGCTTTGTTTCGAAACCTTCTCGCTGCATATTTAATAATATTCACTCGACTATATACAATTTCCATCGTATCTCTGTCGCAAACATATATATTTTGCACTGCTGTCAGCCGAAATTAAAACGACATTCCATATCCGATATACCTAACAAATATCAATGCTGGACATATATATTTCTCTTAAATTCGACACACGAGCATGCATAATTAATTGTTGATTTAACTTCCAACGACTTCTTCGTGTTATCTACGTGTGTAAAGCATGAAATATTGCTGTTTGATCAATTCATGTAATTTAACAAAGATAACGATCAGTTTGTTGTGTGGTGTACAACGCCATAGTAGCATTCAACGGCTAAGAATCCTCGTTAATTCGCGTCAACAGGATGAGACGCGTTAGATATCATGAGACGAAAAAGAAACGAGAGACAAGCGAGAAAAATGCACAACAGGGGAATATCGTCGGGGATAGGATGACACTAGCCGCCGGTTTTTACTCGACGATGTCAGTCTTTTTCTCTCTCTTTCTCCCTCTTCTTTTTTCTTTCTTTTTTTTTCTATTCCCGTTTTACGATCTTGCGTATATCTTTGCGTGTTTAAATAATTTCACTTAGTAAACTTCCGCGATCACCGCGAAAAATTTTATATTTGCTTGTCTAGTGTCAACTTGTCGAAATTCGATACATCTATATTATTCACACATATTGTTATTTGTCATTTGTTTTTAAAATTTCTTTTTGATATCACTATTTTTTACATGTTTTGTCTGCGAGTTTTAGTCTAACAAATTTTAACGTCAATACGTCTCTATATCGCTTGTGAAATTGTTGATCTTGGTTATTTTTCCATGACTTTTTCAGAAAACAAATGTCATGTATGAGATATCCGGTACGTACGCGTCTATGTGTATATATAGAGAAAGAGACACGGTCGACGTGTATATTGTTTATATTTTCCAGACAAAGTGAACTTGCTATCATGTAACATATCAAATGTTTCTTCGGAATTGCGAGTTTGCGATAAACTTTTACATTTGAGTGGTATCATTTTCTCTCTGTTGTATCTGCTCTGTTTTCATTGGTCAAGTTGTATCTAGATTTTCAAACTATTGCTATCTGCTCTTTGAAAATTGAATTGATCGATTTACTTTCCAGCAGCGCAGAAGTTAATATCCGCACTCATTTAACTCACGAGAAGTGCGAAATAATCTTCTTTTCCAATTACTGTACAATCGTTAATTATTATACTGTGGAGAGCACAGAACGTGAGAGAAGAACGATAGCCAACTATGCCCGTGAATCTGATATGTAGTGTAAATAAATGAGAACGTATCGAGCTCAGCAAAAATGAGGATAAATTAAAAAAAAAAAAGTAAATTTTGCTGAAAGAGATAGAAAAGCATGGGGAAATCCTGCCGTTTAAGCGGCAAGAGATGAATTAAAGGCGTTCGATGCTCGCGATCCATAAATAATCCAACAAAATGGTTTTAATATATTATCCGAGCTCGGTCGGCTAAATGATTATTAATGGGCATAGATCTTCCTGTCCTTCGTTTTTGCATATTGCACCGCGCGCAATGTCCCTTCCTCTCGCTCGCGCGCACCGTTCACTGTGTACAAACTGCCATCGATCTTCGCGCTTATATGCTAATTGCCTATCCGTGCTAATTGGAAGTGCCGCCGAGTGCGTTAATTATCTAACTGACGGTTAGCTATTCCCATCTCTCCGCGTGCATTTCAATTGTTTCCGGAACTTTCCACGGTTTTCCGTAAACTTGAAGCTGATTTTATCGTGTTTGCAGTAAGCAATTTCTTATTTCTTCAAGCAAGTGTATGTCGTATGATATGGCGATCGACATTTACAAAAAGCTGAAGTTATAGTCAACGCAATCGAAAATTATACGAAATGAAAGAAATGTGAAGTATAAATAAAGCAGACTTACCCAATATATAGCAGTATATTGGATAAACCAGTGTAGACTTTATGAAGTGAAGAGTTTACTTTGGCATAGTAAGTTCAGGTTACTTTACCCATTTTTTCGATCACTACGGACTGTCTTCAACAAACAATTGCGATGGGAACAGATATTATATGGCATACAAATTCTTGACCCAAACAGTAATAAATCCAAAGCGACGGTTTTGAAAGTATTTTTTCACATGCGCCAACACAAGCGTTACATTTGTACACAAAAACTTTTTGGGTTGTATCCATATCCGTATTTTTTCGTTTCCTTGGCACGATATATTATATTCTATACTTTTAGCAGTTTTTTTTTAATAGTTTGCGTTTCTAATTTTTTACAAGAACTCACAAGTGTGTTTCACAAAGGCGGAAAAACAATTTACGCCTTAAATCCGTCCGTTTCCGCACTTAATCTTTTTTGGCACGCATATAAACTGAGTTTATATATCATTTCTGTTTACTTTTAGTGTATACTTTTTGTGTACAAGTGCAGTCCCGCATATGTTTCGCACATTATTATAGGAAAAAAAAATATTTTTTTCGGAAGATATATATTGTACGTGTGCCGACAAGCGTTGCATTTGTGTGAAAAAACGGTTTTTACAATGGCTTTATTTATCAACGGTCTTATTTATCGCTGTTGCACGATCCAAAGGAATTTAACGAATCCGTCCTGAGACGAATCAGGTATAGTTTTGCAACAACCTGCTGCGAACTTAATGCTCGTCTGCATAAGTGACGCGAAAATCTCCAGTGTCTCTGTCGGCGCGATATTACAGTATTTTTTCCTAACAAATAAGTTCTCTTTCGAGATAGAACTTCGGTATATATAATTTGATCGCAATACAATTCAGCAATAAAAATTCTATTCAACTTCTTCTCACTCAAGAAAAAGATTACGATAATACTCAAATACGTTTTGCTGTGTCAGTGCAAGAAATCATTGCAATGTTTAGACAAATGACTTTTTTTACAAGTTCTGTGTACGTCGCTATTATATTAGCTATTTTATCGTATTTTTATTTTGATGGAACAACTCTGCGTGGTTTTGTTTGTGACTTACACGCGCTTGGTACAAGCATTCGTCATCAGGTTTCTTTCTTGCGCGGAAGTTGCATAAACGAGAAACGGTATTTTTGCACGACTTAATTATATGTGATACTACTTCGTCGTCGTTAGTAGAATAGCGCTTGCTTTGTGCGACATGACCGCTCCGTACAAAGTACATAAGTTTTATACAGAACGTGTATGCACACACACACGTGCACATACCCACACAAGAGATGACATTCGTCCAAGTTAATGCAATACATAGCGGAGATGTGAAGAGAGTCGCACATACGTGGCAACGCGGAAGCGGCGCAACCCGGTAGACGGAGAATATAAATCCCAAACAAGAGACGGTAGGTAGTATATCTCCGGCATAAAAGGATTTCTGTATACCTGTCGTAGGTCCAATCTGCGGGAACGCCAATAAAACGACGGCTTCTCTTTACGTCGATACATTCGGGAAGGCTGTGATGCCCTTTTGTCGAAGATGAGAAGACGTAAAATCGCGATAGGGGGTCGGCTTTTAAAAGGTACTGTCACGTTGCGCGCGCACGCGCGCGTGTTTAGGTTTTTATAGAGACTTACCGGATAATCTCGTGCGAAACCGACGATTTCTCTCCAACAGACGCTCGTATAAAACTGAAAACATCGATAACCCTTTCTTTTTAAATTGGATTATTTTTTTTCGGGAACATGTCGAAAATCGTCGAGCAAATATACAGCACACTTTTTCGCTCTTTGCAGTAACGGCATGCACATAACTGACAAAGCATTTATATGCAGCTTTTTTAACAAACATGATTTTATGAAAAATATAATCCGGATGTTTTATGGACCAGTCGCATTCATTTTAGTTATGCCAGAATCGCGATTAATTTTTGCTCTGTTCCGGCTCGACAGCTGTGAAGGGATTTCAGAATTTTGAACGACGTCGTTGCTTCGTATTCATGCTCATGTGTGTATACACACTCCGCATAGAGATACCAGGCTTCTACTTCTCTCTTTTCCTCTCTCTCTCTCTCTCTCTCTCTTTCTCTTAACCGGCCACTGTCGCGTTTTGCATTGTCTATCTAATCAGGCACGACTTGGCTCTGTTATAGTCTCACTATCAGTGACCGTCCACCTCACAAAAGCGACGTGCATTTCTCTCGTTACATGAGACTCGAAATAAACACGATAGTGTTTTCTCTAGTAAATCAATAGTCTGCTTCTCGTTAGTAAGTGCGAAAGCGAACAAAATTACTTTTTAGCGCGATATAGTTGCATTCCGATGCAGTGTGTGTTTGTGTACGTGTAAGAGTTTCGGTGTAGTTATGCCAGAATCAATAAGAAAGCTGACGCTCACGAGGAAGAGAAGAATACGTAATACTTTCTTACCAATTTGTATCAAGCGTCTTCGGGATTTCCGATAAATTCGAAGCACGAAGTTGGAAGATTCTATTCTCAGTTCGCGCGTCGAGAGAGAGAGAGAGAGAACGCGCACGCGCATAAAAGCTGAATTTCTCTGAAGATAAAGAGGTGTTCGGGGAAAATGCCGCGGGGATGCGTCACATCTCAACGCGGGCGAGACGAGATGTTTTGACAATCGGTTTGAGAGATCCCTTTCCGTGTCACAAATCCGTTTCCCTCGTAGAATTGCGTGATATCACGATAATTCCCGACGCGCATCCCCGCAGGATTGACGATAGTTAATGACGGTACACGTCGTATTGAATATCTGCTATCCAATCTTACACGACACTTATGGGACGATATATTAGACCGTGACGAATCGCGACTCGCAAGCAAGAGGACAGCCCGACCTAATTTTCCAATGTCATAATTCGATATCGGACTACACATCGTCACGCCCGCGACTCGTCGATCATGTGCTTGTAATCGACACTTCTTTGACTTTGAATAATACGACGAGAAACGTTGCTCGGGTAATGAACCTTTGATCTATAGATCGTGATGAGCCGTCATCCCTTTGCACGATGAAACAGCAATAATCGTAATAATGAGAACACTCGCGGCAAGTAAAAAAGAAATTTCTGTTTATTATCTACAAAAGAATATAATGAAGTCTCGCTAGCGCACTGAAATGAGAAGAGGAGATCACGAGAGATAATCGTGTTTCCGAACTGTGTGCGGTTCGGAACGGTGCATTAGCCTGGAACTAATAAGTGGCACAAAGGAAAAAGATTGAGTGGATGTATCAATGGACAACTCGAGGTTGTCGAAAACTTATTTTCAACAGAACTCGGCTTTGACAAAATTGCTGTTTTCGTTAACAAACAAGTAAATATACAAAAAAAAAGTTTAACAAAACTGTTTGTACAAACAGACTTATCAAATCGATATTTACAAAATGACGCGTGACACTTTTTTTTATTGACTTGACGAGTGTGCAATCGGATATTTTGCAATTACTTCCTCTTCGCAATTACTCGTAATGACGTTAGCCGGCGGTATCGTTGCACAGCTTTAGCATCGAGATCTCAATTGCCTTACTTTTTCTGCACGATATCTATTCGCGTCTCTCTATTTTTCGATATTTCAATGACATTTGTTCGTCTGCAACGCCGATTGAAAATGCGACAAACGTGATATTTAAAATATGTACGATCACGCAACCACATACAAAAATCGCGCACGTGCGTGAAATGTTAATGGTGTAGATTTAGGGAAATTCCGACTCGTGACCGAGCGTCGTTATTCAACGCAGCTCGATGGAGAAATATTTTATCCGAATGTCCGAGAATACACCCCGTCGACGATAGGATTAATAAAAACATTCGGCACGTCCTCCCTTTGGGACAGTACACGGTCGGCAGAAATATCGCCGGTAATGTACGTCCGTTATCACTGCGTCGATCGCTTAAACACGCATTTCGTGACATAAATATGGGCATATAATACATCTCTCACAGAGCTTTTATCATTCGTCGGTGATCCGCTTCATCGTTTCGTCGTTATTATATAATGTCGGGCAACCCTTCATTTAATGGAACTATGTATCACGTTAGCAATAATAGCGTAATTTTCCATTTGACGTCACTTCCAGTAATATGTCGCGTTTAATTATACAATTGCATTTGTGCATTATTAGGAAACTTACAAACGCGCGCGCGTAATCCTGACGCATGACATTTTATTAATCATTGGATAAAACGCGCTCTGGGCAAACGAGTGAAAATATATCATTCGTAATCTTTATTAGGCAATCGCCGTGTCGCTCTCACATCCGCGTCCACACGCGAAACGACGACAGAGACGGCGTGTCGCCATTTTCATAGCAGCGCGCGTCCATCTATTTCAGAACGATAATAAACATCGCGGAACGAATAATAGCCCGTAAAGAGCAATCATTCGCAGACAGTTCTCGGTGCATAAATATTGCCCAATGGGAAAACGTTGCCGAGCGTTTAAAAACTTCAGAATGATGAAAAATGGCTAATAGTCGTTTGTAATAGACGATGACAACTTAGTATGTCATAGCGTCGTCGTTTATGAAGAGACGTAAATTTTGCTTTATATTATCGAGGTGATGACACGCGATAAAAATTGCTGGCACTCCGATGCAGCACTTCGAACATTTCAAGAGTGAGAAAAGTCAATAAGTGGCCCAATGTACATACAGAAATAAAAAATTCACACATAAATACCATTCTCGTTGCATACTGTAAGGTCGTGTTTGCAGAAATAAGTTGATGGCAAAATAATTCACCTCTTGTGAGCGCAATTCAGCTCGGCGGTGAAATACATTCGCACTCCCGTTGACGGAAAGCGTACGAGGGTAAGAATAACAGTGAAAAGGAATATAGTAGACGCCAAACAGTTTGTGATGCAAACATCGCACAGAGAAAAGAATGTTTTATTTGAGGGCCGCTCTCGCGAGTCGATCGATCGTTTCTGGCCGAACAAACATTTGATAATGGCTATGTGTGTGTGTGCGAGCAAGCACACGCGTTTCATATTCGTACGCACAAAAATTTTCCACGCGCGTATTTATGTAGCAAACTTTACGATTTACGATACGTAATTGAAACCAATTATTGGAAGCACAGTTTCTCTGATTTTGTAACTGACGGTTTTATAACTTTGAGAGTTGTTGTTATGATACAATGTCTGTTTGGCAAAAAAACAAAATACAACAGAAAGAGAGAAGTGAATGATATTAAACATTTTAACATTGAGAGAATTTTATTTCCGCATGTAGAAATAAAATACACGCGATACGTATTTTCCAGCGGAAATTTTAATTACGTAATAATTCAATTAAGTGCCATGTCAAAAAAGATGTTCAACATTTAATATCCATGCATTATTTATCTAATATTTTATGTGTATGATCCTTTTACAAACGCAAATTTCTGTTATTCATTAAGCGCGCGCGAGTATTCGCAAATAACTTCTCTCCTTAAAAATTGATTCTCGAAAATACCGGAACACTCGATGTGTATCGACCGTCGGGCTAAAGCGTAATGGCGGTCTCGAGACGACGCGAGCGTGTAAAACGTCGTCGTCGAGGGAACTTAATTTCACGTCGTGTCGTCCCCGAGACGCCGAGGGAATTCGGTTTATACGGCGCGACCGGACGTGGATGCAGAATCCGGGGGGAAGTCCTCGGTTTGCGCCGCGGGCCGTCGTCGTTGCGCAGTCGAAGTTCCCGTGTCTCGCTGAAAGCGTGTAACTGCTACTCGGGTCCCGAGAGATTACCGGTAATCTGCGGTAAGCTAAGGTACGTGCAGCAGCGCGGGGTAGTCGGCAACCTGTTTCGGATATTGTTACGACGAGTAGCCGGCAGCCGTTTGGCCGGCTACTCTCGTTCGAGCACAACGGAGAGATCCCTGTGCGAAACCGCGTTTCCTATTCCTTGCGCGCCGCGCCAGCTCGTTCGTGGACTCGTTAGCGCCCGACTGTACAGATGAAGGGTGGTCGATATATAGTCCGGCGCGAATTAACCAGTTAGAAAGTTACGCGGAATCATCGTCGCGAAAAGATAGAAACCTGCGAATTACGCGGAAACGTCAAGTTACGCCGGTCATGCTCATCGAACACGGAACACAAAACGAGACGAGATATTTTTGTAGACCGTTTATTTTTAGACTGACATTTTCAATTTCTTATGTTTCATCCTCGCCGCGCGCGCGACTTTCTTTTTTTATCTCAAACGAGAAAAATTCATTCATTTTGTAATCTGCATAATTTTGAAATTAGAAATTAAAAGATGTCGGGTAATTGCAGTAATTTGCACGAGAACCGTCGTTTTTAACCGCACGATTCTGATTTCTTTTCTTTTGTACAAATTTAATCTCAGCCCGATTTGCCCGAAGGTTCATACGTATCGCACGACAGAATGGCGCCAGTCGCCAGTAAAACTGAACATCTCAAACAGCTTCATTGGTATGCATATCGAAAAAAAAAAGGAACAAAGTAAAGAAAAGAGATCTGAATACTTAAAATAAATAGCCAAACCCAGACTTGTCCCAAACAACAGTATCATGTCATGGGTTTCATCTTATTGCCGAGGCATAAAAAAAAAAGTTTCTTCTAAGTTCTTTCAAGTATTTTATATCCCGAACCACCGTGGTACTGAGAAAACTGTGTTGCTCGCAATTAAAGTATCTCATTCGCGATAGAAATGACAAGAAGCGGTCGTTAATCTACTCCGGCGATCGTAAGATATTGCAAGAGTAAGCCATGCAAAAGATAGACATTAAATCCGCTCGTTTTCGCACGTTAGTGGCGAAGTTAACGACGCCACTGTTACAGTTTGCTATAAAGCTATTCCTCTCTTTTTTTTCTTCCTCAACAGTGCAGCGATAAACTTTGCTGCGGTAATTACCGACTTCAGTTTTAGGGCCTCGATGGTATCGCGTCTGTGTTACGATTATTAGTCAAAGTGTTACAAAATCTCAGCACGCGTTTTTCGCATTCGCGTGCAAGCGCGCGACTTCCGCACTTCCTAACGAAAGCACGAGCAGAAATTCCTGCAAGTTCGAGCTGTAGATACGCGAGGTAAAGAGCGCCGTAAAAGGAATAAAGTGCGCGCGACACATATGTACAAGTCATATTTACGAGAGAAAGGCCGTAACGCTGCGGGGCTATGAATTGCAGATAAGTGGAAAAAGGAGGAAACGTCGAGGTGATCGAGCGCTGCGACATACGAAAGTTTTACGACGGTGATAATTTTTCTTCTCTCACCGGGTGTCACTGCAACTTTGTAATCGACGCTGAATCGAATTGCGTCGCGCTTTTTTATTTTCTCTCCTCTGTTTCACACGCATGCACGCTCGAATCAACTCGCGAACATATCGAACGGTGTGAGACGCGCGTTGACGTTAACGATGCTGATAGCAACACGCTACGAAAGAGAGAGACTTATAAAACAAATTTAACTTCATATATGTCGCGAAATGTATCGCATCAGAAAGTCGCGTTAAAGACATGTGACTTTATTATTAGTTATTCGGTTTAAAACGCGCGAGTAGGGAATATTTTTCGCGGATATCGCACGCGATGCGTGAAAAATTTGTCAGGCGTTTATACGCCGCAGGATTTTTTTTTTTTTTAAGTTTTATCTCGACGACGACGGCGGCGCAACGGTGGAAAAAACGTATCGAAATTCCGCGTCACCAGTCACGAGTTTAAGCTCATAGTATTGACATATTGAAGTGGATCCTCTCGTTAGCCGCGCTGCAGTTTTGCGGAACGAGACCCGCGGGAGCGATATTCTGAATTTTCGCCGTCATATATGAAAGGTCCGTGAGAAATACGTAGTTCGAAATGCGCGTTCGCCGCACGCAGCACCATTGTTGCCGGGCTTGTAGCGGATTACAGTAATATGAAATATGTCGCTTCTTGACAGAATCGCGCGAATTACGACGTATGAAATGCTCGCGGTGGTGAGAGTTTATTCTCGCCGCGCAAGAGACGCGCGAAACAAATTTTATATACCGCATCTTGTTCGGTATTGCGAAACGTTTTTGACTACGTTTCTGCAATACGCAATTATTATCGCGCGTAACCAGTTAATATCGATATATTTCAGAAGTGTTATATATTTACGTAGTACTCGTCTAAGGAATTCGTGTAAACACAGATTTGCGTGAAGCGTCCTTGGTCAAAATTAAGCGAAAGAAATAAAAAAAAAAAAAAATCTTGCGAAACTATGATGGATGTACTTAAAATAAGAACAGTTATGAATAATACAATTTCTCGGCAGCGAAATATGCCGTGCCGACTTTAATCGCGAGCGCATCCAGAGCGTAAGCGATGAGCCGGGATCGCGTGCGAATAATCACGCCGGTATTTCCGCCCTTTGCAAAGATGATACTGCAATAATTTCTCGCATTTAAGCCACATTCTTTGGTTAACGCGATCCTCTTCAAACAAGTTTTTAAAAAAAATTTTTTTATCGCACGAATATACATATGAATACGCCTATGTACACTGTATAAGCTCGACTTGAATCGGTTCCGCGATGAAAAGACGTTCAACGAGCGAAACACGTTTCGTCATCCACCGCTGCTGTTCGTTAATCACCTTTTCATAAGTTTGCCTTTGACGGAAAGAGATTATCCACCGAAATCGCGTAATAATTATCATTTCGGTCCTTTCGGGTTTATACATCCGAGCACATAAAGTTATTTCAGCACACAGCGGTAGTCCAAGAATAACAAGTGCACTGCCAATTCCAATTAATCTTGCCAGGATTAGACTCGAGATAATCTTGAGTATTCGCGTGTCGGGGGTATGAAACATACATGTTACGTCGCTTGATCGTCTCCGCTTCGTTTCAGATCCGCGATAATACCGCTTTTATTTCACCCTGAGTTATTATTTCGATAAGGTTCTTACGCAACGATGTGACGGAAGGGAGAAAAATTACCTACTATTTTTTTTTAACGACAAGCAATATTGTGCACTCGTTGACGTTAATAAATCGCGTAAATAATATCTTTCTAATTTCTACTGTAATCGCAAGTGGTGCAAACGCACGATATGGCAGCTGTCGTCACTTTGCGAGTTTTCCGATAAGTCATAACACCGAGACGCGAGAGGTGTGGCGCGGATAAAATCGTGTGCTAATTATCGTCTTAGCAGACGTACAAGAGATTCTTCTCATCCCTTTCGCAGTGCCACCTTCCACCATGCGGAAGATGACAAATGATCGCCCATTAAACCGATTTTGTAGTCATTCCATCGCTTTTCGCGGTTTTGCTGGCAAACAAAATTAATCACCGGTGTAACTGTGATTGCAAATTAGTATCTAAAAATAGTTTTCGCTATTAGAGAACACGAGCATCAAATATGCAATTTAGAATGTTTAAACAAACAAAAATGAAGAATATTATAGTCTTGATTGTTCGAATACTCTTTATAACAAAATTTAATACAGAAGATAAATCACATGTTTTCGAAGAAAAGTTATTCTTGAAATTTTTTTATATTTTTCGCTATTGTTTATAAAAAAAGGATGTTTTTTTGAGTGGAGATATTCTGTAACATATTTTGCATAATTTGTAAACCGGTGAAAGCTGTTATGCAAGCTCTATTAAAATGTTAGCTCGCCATAGGTAAGCTCTGGTTTCCATTTTATAGTGCGCTCAGTATATACGTTCGTAAAAACATGAAAGGGATTCCTTTTATAGAGTAAAGTACATTTCTCGATAATACACACATTAAAGTTGTTCTTTACGATACCGCGGTTTTAGTTATTTACGAATGGAAGCGCGCGTTACAGCATTAAACATTAACAAACGAAACATTGTGAGAATAAATATGTCTCTCATCGTTGACATTTACTGACCGCGTTTTTAGCGTGCTGCGAAAATTAGCTTCATTAGGGAGAAACCGAATGCCATTATTTCGCGATACCAGAACACGGCGAAATAAATTCATCTAGCCTTACACTACGCGAATAAACATGAAAGCATCGTTAATTAACGTGAAGCGTTAGTTACGCGTATACTGCGTACACACGTTGGTTGTCTTTCGTCGTCGACAACACCTGTTGGAGTAGAAGTCAGATAAACCTTATGAAAGCATAGGCCAGCATAGCGTTTCGCCATGCGGTGAAGTAATTCTATAACGAAGCCGAGTAATTTCGATCGTAATTAACCGCCTTTGAATCCGTTGCCGCGCGATTGTGGTAATTTGCGTTCGTGAATATTCGAGAAAATTTGCATCGACACGGTGTGTGTGTGTGCGTGCGCGCGCTTAATTATGTGCACGAATTATATGTACGAAGTAGATTTCTAAAATATTTTTCTACAAAAAATCATCAGAATTAAACGTAAAATAATAATAATAAATGCTTTAATCGCTGAATTTGAGCAACATAATATGTTGCAGGCTGTTTACCTTTACGCGAAAATATTTATTTGCCCGGTTGAGATCATCCCACGGGAACGTAATTACAATTGGCTCGTTTTCGTTTAAATGTGAATATGTACGCGGTAAATGTAGATACTGGCCAATTATCACACTAATAGTTACTATAATTATGGAGAATGTACTCGGCGATTGTTGATCGTTGCAACATTAGTCCCACTGGCCGCCCGTGTATGTCATCATATGACGATACAAATATTCTCCGATATTCCTGATATTCCTAATGAATTACTATTATTCTCTCAGTAAACACGCGCACCAAGGGGTACATTCGAGCAGTTTGCGAAATGTCAAAAGGGATTTGTTCCTTGATGCTGCAAACTGCGAGCATCAATATTCAATGCGAATGATGTTACGAGAATATTTCTCGGAATTAAATGTATGTAGTGGAAAACCCACGCACGCACACACAAGTACATATTTACACATAAATTCGTGTATTTACACATAAATAAACGAACAAACATTTTCTCAAGGAAATTTAGCGAAAACGTAGGATCGGCATCAGATTATTTTCGTTCCCGAGCAAGGTCGACCTCCGGCTATTGAAACCCCCAATTTTTTTCTCTTCTTCACGTCCCCGCGCTGGTAAAACATTCTTTTTTTTTTTTTATCACACGGCTATAAATTTAAGAGGGACTTAGCGCCGTGGTTTAATTAAACTAGTTTAGCCGTCATTCTCTCCCTTCCCTAAGTCTTCTCTACGTGCTGCGCCTGAATCGATCGGACACCACCGTCCTACAATTTTCTTTTCCGTTTATCCGGCTTACAGGGGATGTTAAATTAATTTTGCAGAGCGTACACGGTCCATAAAGTGCCAAGTATAATTACGAGACAGCGAGAAATTAATTCCAAACAGGCCGAAACTTTTTAATAATCGATCAACCGAAGTTTCCCGCCGCTATATTTACCGTAGACTTGCCAAGTAATCGATGATGATACAAGAAAAATATGTGACTATATTTTTAGTTTTACCACGTCATACACACTCACCGCGGATTATTATAGTATCATTCATCGTAGACAGCTAGACAATTTCAATGTTTAGTTTCTTGCTTCTATTTTTTTTACGAGCTCATTATATATGCTGTACCGTTTAAATTAAATTTATACAGACCTATCATTCGCCGCCCGATAATAACAGGTTTGATAAAACCAACATGCCTTTTTGATGATCTTTCATTAGAAATCAAAGCGGTTGTTCAAATCAGATATAAACTCTAAATGAAACAAAAATTACAAATTTCCTATTTCACAATCTGAATAATTGTATTAAAATATGTATTTGAATGCTTTTAAATATGTTCACTTTATCTCGCGTTTCTCAACATTCATATGTGTGTGCGTGTATCGTCCAACGAATAAAATTACGTAATAGCGCGAGATTTTAATCACAAAACAGTACGCCTCCCGCTAATCATATGCATCGACCTCGAACGGCCTTGTCAGATAAATTAAAATTCCTGCAATTATGATTTATACATTGAAGATTCGACTGGCGATACAAACAACACGGAGTGTCGTGTGTTATTTTGAAACATGCGCGCGCGACTGTCAGCGCGTGTTGCACACACATACACACACACAGCCTCAAGGACGGCCATGTCAGCGGGTGCGAAGTGCCCAGTTAATTATGAGACATCGGAGAATGTCGCTAATGACATTCAGAAGCACCTTTCCATTTATATCCCCCTTCATCGACCACGTATTCGAAATTCGTGGAGAGAGCGAGCGTCGGAACGCGGTCGAGCAAAACTTCCTATGAGGTCAGTGATAATAATCCGCTGTTTAAAGTTTCCAACAACCTCGTGACAAGAGACCATGGAGATTTGATTTAATTCGCGGTGTCACGATTTTCTGCTAGCTGGACGGCGTAGCGTCCAAACTCGAAACATTCTTTTTGGTGTGAAAAAGTCTAGAGACGTTGTTTAATTAAAAAATTTTAAGTACTACTAAGTATATTTTTAAAATTTCAAAATTCACACGTTGATCGAATATTTTTGTATTATAGACAGCTGATATTTCTATTAAATTCTATTGAGCGATATATCGATAAACTAGCGCGGTGTCTACCAGCGTCTCTCCGATTTCACCACACCAAGAGGACTAAGCCCGATAATAAAAACGATCAGGCACTGAACTAGGTAAGTAACAAGGTGCATTTACTCACATGGCTTATTCAGATCGGGTGTTTCTATCGGCGGCGAGTACACCGCGGCGGCGATTCCTAGGATCAGCACCATCGTCGTCGTCCTCGTCGTCGTCGTCACGACATTCCACCACCTCCACCTCCACCACATTTTGTTCCCCTTTCACGCGCACTGCACACACCCTCGACCCCCTGACGACCACTTCTGCGCGCCCCCTTCTCTTCAGTCGTTACGTAGTCTCGCGGTCGTTGCGAGCCAGCACTAATTGCAATCCCCGACGCTGCTGGCGCTCTCGCCGTTGATGTCGTCGTTGCTGTTGCTTCTGCTGCTGTAGCTGCTGCTGCTGGTGCCGTTGCCGCTGCTGCATTGCGCCGCCGTCCACATCGTCCGCTGGCTCTTTATCGTTGTTGTTGTTGTTGCTCTGTCGTAGCCCGCGACACTACTGTCCCCTATCCGTGTCGCCGCTCACTTGCCTGTCGTAATTTAATGAGACACCGGTTATTTGTCTTGCGAGTTTCTCTAGAACGAAACGCAATATCGCTAACGACGGTCGTTATATCGCCGCTCGATGTTTCTGTCCTCGCTACGCAATCTTCATCTTTCTTTTAAGTTCTTGAGAGAACCTTCGATCGGGAGGAAGAACTTTTCGCGATTTGATTGAGAGCTTGATTGATCTTTTCGACAGATTTTTGATCGATCTGAACGCAATTCTTCAAACGGTGACCGCGACAAGTTGAAACTTCATCCGTTCTCACCGCTATTTGTTATATCATTTGTTTTTATTCCATGATCGATACGTTCCTCCGTTAGGTAAATTTGTCGCTGCCGTGGGATTTCACGGGTACGTTGCGCGAACGAATGATCACTAGATTTACCGGATAAACGGATCCGTAACGGAGCGAAGCTTCTTCTGACAGCCTCTCTGAGTGGCGATTGTAGTTTTATTGTTTGTAACGCGATGCGGCGCAAATGCGATTCCTCTCTCGAAGACGAGGCTCTCCTCGTATTTCGAGCTTTCCTGTCTCGACGTCTGTCGCGAATCCCACTACTAATGCGTTCGATCGCGCGGGAAAACCACCCCCGTAGAATAAAATATTCGACAAGTCTCGGCTGAACTCGCAAAGTCGATTCGACGTGTTCCGAAATTCCGCCAGTCGAAATCCTCCGTTACGATATACGGTTCGGTAAGCGGCAACTATATAATTTGGCAGACTAATAAATTATCGGAACACTTACGGATAAAACGATAATCGCGAAAATCTCTGTTTTCTTCT
Organism: Pseudomyrmex cubaensis; assembly: GCA_014825685.1. NCBI lineage: Eukaryota > Metazoa > Arthropoda > Insecta > Hymenoptera > Formicidae > Pseudomyrmex > Pseudomyrmex cubaensis. The sequence goes on from QVOA01002293.1 coordinate 24,516, forward strand.
GTTATATTACATAAAGTAGGAAGATTCTAATAGTTTTTTCGATATTTCGATTATTTTCTAAATACAACGTCGAATATAATTGAAATAAAACAGGTCAAAGTTTTTTTCTTGTCACAACTGTTTACTGGTTATTTTAAATTTTAAATAGGAAGTTTGCTAGTTTGACATAGTCGATACTACATCACTAATTAAATTTCCTGTCATTTATATGTTGGCCATTTTTAGCAGCAGTTGAAAAAAGGATGCGGTGTAAATTGCATGAAGTTGCAGACGGAGTTAATCACGATGTATCGATACTATGTACACAAGTGGCGACGAAGACCGTAACACGCATGCCGGTTAATTGAATACGGTGCTACAGATATCCGGGAATGGATGTGTAGTATTTACTTGGAGCACAGCGCGCGTCCGTCAAGGGCTTCGATTTTTTTCACTTAACCTAAATGTCACGGCGATATCGAGCGCGTGTTTTACACTTACGAGACAGCTCCGTGCGCGTTCAAAAGTTCAAATGTTTGCAAACGGCGTTACGGAAACAATGAAAATGTTAAGAAAGAAACAAAATCACAAATTATGCGCGCAAGATACACTCGCGTCGAACTGAGATTCGAATTCTCGAAGCACCGTAATCGCGCCGTCGCGTCGCGTTCTCGATTAATCGCAACTCTGGAATCATCGATCGACACACGCAGTTTCGCGGAGCAGTTCACGGCGATCGATCGAGTGACTTGTGCGCAATGATACCGCACATTTCCGTCGCAATTTTGATTCATAAATCATACGTTTCTGTCGCGTATCGCAACGTGCCGGTAACAAAACAACCCCGCGACAAAGCCACATCGAGTCCTGATCCGCGGCGGCTCGGTACTGAAACCATTGAACATAGCGAGGAACCCTCGCGAGTCGTTTCGGGTCGCTCCGCTTGCGTTCGGCCGTCTTCGGGCACGCTCACGCTGCTCGTCTCGTTCTGGACCTGCGGCCAACTTTACTCGAACTCTCTCGCTCACGCGCGTTTCGTTCCGAACTCCCACATTCGGCGCGTTTCTTCCTTCTCCGTCCTGTGGCCGCGGAGGACCGCTATGATTTACCGGCGCGGCTAATGAGTCGCCATAATCGTCGCCGTGGTCCAGACTCCGTTGCGTGAACGTTGAATTTTCAACAAAAAGTCAGAACATGACAAAAAATAGATAAACAAAAAATTGCTTCGAGAGATTAGTTGAACGGAATGCAAGAATCATTACGCTCTTATAAATTGAACGACGCTTACAAAAACTTTTGTAAAAAAAGGCAAATTATTCTCACAAGTCATAGATGTCGTTAAGAAAAATAAAATGCCAAAACGTACCAAAGACGATTAGACATATATTTTGTTTTTGCTTGTTTTTATCGCGATACAGAAATTTCGAATATGTACATTAGAAACTCGCGTGTACCTGTTGAAAAAAAACGTCGCACATAAATATGTCCTCGAAGAATGAGAGTACACATGCTCACGTCACAGAGTGTGCTCATGAAAACTGATAGTTCGTGCGTACCTAGTGCATGCACGAGATAACAGCTCTCAAAGCTTCATGATTCGCTCTACGAGAACTCCAATCACGATAAATTCCGGCTTTCGTGTTTCCATCGCTATCGGCAATCGCCCGCAAATCACTTCCTAATCCTCATCGAGGAGGTATTCACCAAGGTATCTTTTCTGAAATCCGCTCTGAATGTTTAAGAATGTCTCTAGAAGTAATACTCTATGTCGTTATTTTTAAAGATTTTTCTTTGCCATATAACATATAGATTTAACAACTATCCTCTCTGCAATTTTTCTGTTCAATTATTTTACCTTTAACTACTAATAATTTAATTTTACTGAACAAATGTGCTACAATGATTGCCTTCTGTCAAAAAATATTAAAATACACATTAAAATTTTTTTATACCGTTTAGTAAATTACAGTTAATGAATATAACATTAGCAGCACGCCAATCATGCTATCAGCACTTTAATAAGAGTTATGCACGTTACAATAGTGTGTGTGCACGCGTGTAAATACGTTACTGTTCTACATTATTAATTGACAAACCAAAGTATGGTCAATGACCGTAATGATATTTAGATATATATATATATATATATATATATATTGTTATGTGACTAGCCGTTTCAATATTTTAGTAAATTTTATATATTAATATATCTGATTATATATACTACATTTTATAACTCAGCACTATGCGAGGACATAGTAAATCGATATGCAATGATAAATAATATTTAATAACATTCATGCGTTCTAATTACATCGATATTCGAGGCCATAATTGATGGATCTCGCTATTTGCCTAATGTTTCGCTTCCTTGATAAAGTTATACATTTTAATTGACAACATTGATCTAACATTTACACGCATAAATATTTCGTTATCATTAGCAATAAAATATAAATCAGTGTTGCAATTTCACCACAGCAAGTTATTTGATCGTAAAAGCGCAAATATTATTTTAAAGAACACAACCAATCTGCAGTTCTGCAGATGAATTTTACGATAAAATACAATCAATTTTCGGATGAATCGGATGACGCTATCGAATTAATAGTCGGTTTTAACTATCTATCTCGAAATCTAAACCAGATTATCTAATTACAAAAAATAGATACTGTGAAATGCGTAAACACAATTTAAAAAAATACTTTTATTTTACCAAACGCAAATGCTTTGTGTTAAAAAATTTTGTTATCGATAATATTTTAAAGATAATTATGCCAAGCAAATGCACGACACGTGGTTGTTCTCAAAATACGAGTAGTTAGTTTTTTGTTGATTTTTTATCTTTGATTTTTTGCAAACGATAAATACACATCTTGTATATTCAGGCTACGCAAATGTTATTATAATCCATAACGTAGTATTTTTTCTATTAACAAACACACGTGTTAGTTATTTTTGTTTTGACTCGGAATTAAATAATCGTTTAAAAGAGAAGGAGACGTGCAATCGCGGCGGTACTCATCTACCACATGCGCTCGCGGACTGAAACGCGCATGCTTCGTTTCATCCCGAATCGCCGATATTTTACATCGAGCACAGAGACTGCTTTCATGGATGCCCGGTGAATTGGAACTCGACACCGCGTCATGCATCATGGTACATCGTCGGACACTAGGCTGTTAAATCCAAAGCGCAGGCTGGATACGATGTTATAGGTTTCAACGTGTGTATTCCCTCCGACTTGTCGAATAAAGCATGAAGCCTGTCAGTCACACCGCCTCCTCCTCGTCTTTCCGACCGACGCTCTCTCGCGCGTCTCTCGTCTCTGAATGGAACCGCGTAATCTGAAAATCGAGTTTTATCGTCGTGTTCGACAGGTGCCACAAAGGCGATCGATTATAGCGCGGAGAGAGAGAGAGAGAGAGAGCCAGACTCCAATTTGGAAAATCTTAATTGCGTACCTTCCTGGTGCTTTAATAGCTGCAGGTTTAATTCTCATCTTTGGGTTTGCGATTGAATGCTTTAACGACGATCGTGACGACGATTGATCTACGTAGGTGTGTAATACACGGCGCGTAATAAGACAAGCTTGTCTACAAAATGCACATTATGTAATTAATTATATTTGCGGGAAAAAAATTCAAACATTTCATCGCGCGAGAAAAAACGCGTGCCAAGAAAAAACTTGATATTCTTTTGAACATCGTACTCGAGATTCATTATTCAAACTACTGTTTTATCGCTGTGAAATGTTTAAAAAATAGTCCGACGAATACATGTTGCATGATGTTATATGTGCATCGCGCGATTTAATTGTGCACTCTTGATTGTATCATTTAACAAATAGTTCCGATATTGCTTTCGACCGTCTATTGTGTCCGCAAATCACTCGGCCGCTACATGAATAATGATCTTGTGTTTCATATTACTGCGGAAATTTTCGCACAGTCACAATAATACCGTTTCCGACGGTGCGAAAGAATCCAGATTTCTAAAATCTCTTTCCGGTAAAGAGAGAAGCGAGCAGCGAGACGCGAGAACGCGGCGCTCTTGTTCGATCATAAGCGTGTCATTAATCACCGAGCTAATGGCTCTCATTATTTCCACTATTGTCGCCATTATCGGCAAAATCGATCGAGGAAATGGAAAACCACGCTGTTCGTTTGTTTCGCCCGGAAAGAAACGAGCGGGACGTCCAAATAGAGGGTGAGAAACACTCGATGGTCCCGTAACAGTTAACGTGGTGGTGCGGTAGACGGGCTGGGGATGTAACGCGAATGGCGCGGGAAACGGGGAAAAGGGCCGGCACTCTGGAATTTATGCTGGTGTTTACGCGAAGTGGATGGCGTACCGGGAGGTGAAACGTGGTTGGAGAATAGTTATTACGATCGCCGAACTGCCGTCTTTCGTCGAGAACAGACGGAAAATTCTGTCTCTCGTTTCCGGTTAGTCGACATCGACTGCCGCTGTGTATCTCGGTGCCCGCTTCACTGCACGATTTTTCCCCCTTCATCTCGTTCATCGAGAAGAAATAAGCGAGAGAGAGAGAGAGAGAGAGGAAGAGAGAGAAAGAGAAATCGGCGCGGATTCGCCAGAATTATACCGCGGCACGGACCAGAAGTTTTTCTTAACTTCCAGAGAGGACCCAGAGGTATGTCGAGACGGAGAGAGCGTTCTTGAATATCCATTACTCCGTGCAATTTCTAGAACCCCTCGGCCACAATCAGAAGAGAAAATGACTGCCCTAATGCAATTTTACGAGATTCCCGCCTTTTGCGTTCGGAAGTTTTCTGATTTAGCGGTGAATGTTCTCGGACGCTGTATTCCATCGCGGACCTTTGGCTTTTAGTTATGAGCTGTTTGAAAATGAATTATCAGTATGAACCCGCCAGCGGAACGGACGTTATTGAACTCGGCCGTGGTAAAAGTTATGAATTACTCTCTTCCAAGTAGCGAACTCGGGCGAACTTTTGCGAGAGGTCGAAATCAAGTTTAACATCAACCTACGCCACATTTCTCTGAGATATCACTTCCGGCACTTCCGCCGCCATATGTTCGAGAATTTGTGTTTTTTTTTTTTACCAAAAAATCTCGTATATCAAAATTCATCGTTGCTTCGTGACTTATATTGCCGTAACTCCCGAAAACTACCGCACAACTCCGCGGGCCAACTATATTGCATAATTAAATTCACCAATAAAACTGCTGGCGCATTGTGCGATATAATTTATGGTACTGCAAGTGTTGAAATTCTATGGCGTTGTTGTTTTTTTTTTTTTTTTTTTTTTTTTTTTTGTACAAGCAGATTGTTACCGCGCGCGTTTCGCCTGAAATATTGAAGAGTCCAACTCTTTTGCGTTTGTTTGCGTAACCCGCGGGACCAGAAAGGTGTGAAAGGAGAGATGCCGCCCGATCGCCTCATGAAAAACGTGTTCGGGCAACGATAATGGACGAGGTACGGTCGTGCTACGAATATCACGTCTTTCGCGCGAAGCGATCTGCATCTTCGTTACTACAGCTGCCCCGCTCACGAGAACCCCGTGGACAAACCACGCATTATGCAGATGACGCGTTGTCCGACGAACGAAAATCGCATATTCTCACCTTTGTGAGCTCCGCTCACAGTTGCCGTATTTTTGCGAAGTAACGGCGGAACTGTCGACTACTTCTTATGCATCAAGCATAATAGCCGTGCGACGGGTTACCTGTGTTTTTTTTTTCAGAAATACGAATTCACGAAAACTACCGTTCGCTTTTTCTTGATACATATCGGCACACAGTGCAGTTAAGTTGAAAAACTTTTGAGAAGCAAATTTTATCTCAACTGCGAAACTTGTCGGTATTATTTTTATCCCAACCAGATTTTAATTTTGAAATATACTCGAGCGCTATCTATCGCGCAAAACGAATCCACCGCGGCAGAAAAATAAATGCTAAAGTGAATCGATATAAAACAGAAAATCGAAAGAGAAGAGCGGAAAATACCAAGAGTCGAAAACAAAGTACAAAAAAAGAGTAAAATAAAAACAAACCTTTTGCCAGGAATTCCGGCTTCACTGCTTGCTTCAAGACCCTTTCACTCCCAAGGTTTTCCCCTTAATGAGGAACGACTTGTCCTCGTTACCACACTGGGAAAACAGGGATCAAGAGAAACGTAAGCGAGAAAGATGTTTTCCTCTGAACCGAAGGATTTGCAGAGCCCGCGAGAGAATTAGTTTCGTATGATAGTGGTGCTTTCCAAAGGCAAAGCCGATTCCATTGCCGACACGTGCTCGCCGCACGTGCAAGATAAAATATAATGTATAATTGAGAAGATCTCTCGCGAAATGTGCGCGATAGAGAAACCAGAACTGAAATTAACAGTTATTGCGAGACAATGTAAAAAAAAGAATTTTTGAGCTTATTGCGGCCTTAATTGCGACTCTATCGCATTATAGAAAACATTTCGACGGACTGTGGGAAAAGATAAAAAACTGAAAATTAAAATATTTCGCATAATGGTTATTCAGCGGTTTCTTCGAATTTGCTTATAACAATATCAATCATGATTGATCAATACTCAGTTCTTTCTTGCAGTACAATTACGTCACAATAATACAGGCGAAACTTAAGCGACAGAAGTGTTTTCCATGGTTTTATGTCTGTTGACGTTGGTAAAATTAAAAATTACAGATATATTTGTATGCGTAAATTTATTTATGACCCAATATTCTAACAAATGTTGCAGCACAAATATATTTACCTTATTTCATATTTGCGAATATGTGTGTATATACTTACACACATACATATATGTGTTTTTCACTTGTTATTAAAAACAACATGCAAGCAATAAATGATATAGTTTTGGAAAACGTAAACAGATTTTTCATTGCAACAAGCAGAAAACAGGCGGGCAACGACTAATAAAAAGATTGTTGCTCATAACAACTTTAGCTTCATCATGATACGGGGACACGATATTGCGACACATGAGTTACACCTGCTACGGAGCTTAACACAAAGCAAGAAATGAGATAAAAAGATGACGAAGGGAACAACTCTCAAAGAAACATAGAAGCGCATCGGTTATTAGATATTAGAAGAAAAAAACTAATAATTTTCAGTTTCCACGATATTTCTTTTGTGAAATGTATACGTGTGTAAAACTGAAGAAATCATTGATATAATAATTCTTGTACAAATTGTGATTTAGATAATGACGTTGGCCCAGTATGTAACTAATACGCCATTTTATTGAGTTAACTACAAAATTGCATATTATTAATATTCAATGATATGGAATATCGATTATTCACTATATGTTATGTATGTGCATTAACCACACACAATTCGGCTTTGTCGTTCGGCCAATTTAATTAACAGTCTTATTATCAAACCTAAACAGATAGCAAACAAATAATATTTTGACATATATTCTATTCTGTATTTGATTGAATCATTAGTCTATTCTGCTTTTTTTACAAACGTAAAAATTGTATATAAAAATTCGATAGACGTAAAAATTGTCAACATAGTTTTTGTTATTTTATCGTTAAAAATAAAACGATGTTGGATTACACTTCATGTACAATGCCTACATTTGCTCGACCAAATAAATATTGGGTTATACATACGGCAGCTCTTTTTATCAGTGAACACGTTAAAATTTTCAGCAGAAAACGTCGTTTACAGCACTAACGTAGATGCAATGTTCGTATCAACATTAGCTTCATAAATGTTGCAACGCGCGCGCGTGAGCACACATCCATTCGATCCTTCCGATCAATTTTCGCCCTCTCTTATCGGAAACGAACGGGCAAAATCGCAAACAACTTGTCACGACGCCGGAATTGCGAACAGAAATGTTACCATCAATCAGACACTATATTTGTAACGTAATCTGTCTTTACTCAGTCGACGGATGTGTGTCCGAGTTTCGATTTGACCCGCAGGTCCGGTTTGGTTTTGCCACGTCGCCATTATGTCAAAAGCACATGTCCGGTGCGCTCCGTTAAAAGGGTCCGTTTCGTCGCTTCCGGATTTCGCTTAATTTCGATACGCCGCCCCTGTGTCATTCTCAAATGGCCCCCCGAGGCTCGTGCTGCACGGGCGCACGCGTGTCACACACGATTTCTCCTGGTGCACGCGGCCGACGCTCGCGGCCGCGTTATACATCGCGATTTCGCGCACTTGCAACATCATTACGACATGCATCAGATAAAAGCGTAATTAAAGGGTTCGCGCTTATACGCCGGCGCCATGTTTCGCCCGCGGACATCGGAGGTGGAAAGCGAAACGGATAGGGCGCGGGAGAACGGGATAAATAGGGGGAGAAAGTGAGAGAGAACTGGTAAATTGTAAAACGTGATGCAGATTACACGCAATAGCGGCGCCGACTGTAATAATAAACTGTCATCAACGGGTCGATGTTAAACAATGTGTGCGCGACGCACATCACAGCTCATAGTTTCGGCTGCAAATTTTGCCGCAGCGCGGCAAGACGCAGAATCGCGTAAAAATGTGCAAACACGCGATGAGCACCGGTAAAAAACGCGATGTAACTGGTGGTGACGTATTCAATATTTTTTTTGTAAAGCTATTTCATGGTGTATCACTGGTATTTGTCGTCATAACTTATTCCCAAACGCGGTACCTCAACTGGAATAGAAGACGTACATGTACTAGAAATAATATATAAAGTTTTCTTATTATTTATTTATTATCAATTTGTTCCTCTACAATTCAATTACTACGATTTTAAACGTGCAACTACGTGCGCTTAATTATTAAAAGAAAGTTTTATTTCAATTGGCTTTTGATCGAATTTTTCTTTCAATTAATGTTTTACCATATATTTTTACTTAATAATAGAAAAATTATTATTTATTGTTAAGATAATAAAATTAAAAAAAAATTACAGTTAATTAGTTTTGTTTACGTCACATAAAACGATCTTTATTTTGCGATAAACGCAATTTAGGCCACTCGAATTAACTCAGATGATGTATTAAGCAGTGTAGAAGATACAGAGAAAGCGATTAATCTTAGGGAAGTAATTTAATTAAGGCGAGGATGTCACGCGGTTAATTTTACCCTTTGTATATAATTGCCTAAGTTGGTAAGATTATCTTGCAAGCACGAAAATTGCTTGCATCTCATAACGAGTCCGATTAATACAACAATAATCTCGTCAAAGAACTATAATACGATAATATATGGCGCATAACAGAGGAACAAAACACTTTAATGTATGTTTAAAAACGCTGTGATAAGTTTTCCTCATGATTCATTCGTTCTTTGAGTTTTTTTCTATTCTCTAGAAAAGAACGTTTCGACGCGATAATGTACATGTGTATCAATAACTTACTCATATTCTAACAAAAGTAACATATAATAGAAAAAATTGCCAATATTTATCAAACTAATGTAATAAAGTCATTACACTTTATAACGCATTGATATTTAGAGACGAGGCTGTCATAAGTATCGAACAAAAATTATAACACGCTCGATTGATCGATAATTGATATCTCTACTGTGATCAATCTATTTTATTTTTCCCAATTAGTTGTGCACGTGCTCTTCCTCGTCAGAGACGTCCACAATAAAAGTTGTCAATATTTTCCATGACAGCAGCCGTATATACATGCGCACGGCGACGTAATGGATACGATGCCATGTGTTCACGTATAGTCGAATGTGCGTATGTACGTATGTTATATTCGTATGCTCGTGCGTACATTCACCGACGCGCGTACAAACAACCAATGCAGCACGATACGTCAAAGCACCGGGGCGAGTTATAAATTCGAATTGCGCCATAGAACAAAACAAGCCCAGGCTATATTTGCAGATTGAATTGCCGATATTAACGAAAAATTCATTAAACACATGCGATTTATAGATTATGTACGTATGCGCATTAATAGCGGGACCCGGACGCCTCGCAATTTTGGCTTTTCACATTTTGGATGAGAGATAAAGGCCTTCTCGGCTGGACCCGTGTTGTTCCGATTGTTTAATCTTTATTGCCGCGGTACGCTTGACCGTAAATATTGTTATTTAATGCGAGACCGATGTGGCACCATATTGATCAATATAAAGGATTTATCGGTCGCTATAAAATAGATCTTACGCTATCGTTATCCACTAAAACGTATATTGACGCGGTCAAAATTTATAATCGCCGTAATATATCTGGTTTTAATCGCACCTCTGTTTTAATTTCCCGCTGTATCAAATTGGTTTTGTCGAATAATGAACACACGGGCGTGAGTCGGACGACTGTCGGAAAATCGAAGCAAAGATATGACTGAAGCTTCTAAATTTATCAAACTCCGGCGCTTATTTAAATATCCTTTTCCATTTACATATATCTACGAACCATCGATATAACTCAACTATCAATAGAAACAAAGAACGTCAGTAGCCAGAAAATTGCTGATACATCTTAATAACTTCATCAACGAGCGTGAAATTTCGAGGAAGCAACGATCAGCATCGAGAATGAGACTCTGCGTCTATTAGATCCTGCATTCTTCCCAGAATCGATCTACGAAAGACTTTCGCTCGGGGATTAGACGAGAACCCGAAATTTATACTAGCATAATGGGATAAGATTCCCGATGGATAAGGTGTTTTCTCTCCGTCGTACATACGTCCAGCGCATACTCCGGGCGGATTCCGAGCACTGAGTCACGTTCCTTAATTGTTTTAGCGCAATCAGTTACAGTTCGTCGGCTGGTAATTACACTGGGCTCTTTCAGCAGAGACCTCGCGGAATGTGCTACAGTCCCGTTTTTTTTCTTCTTTTTTTTTACTTCTTTTTATTTTTTAGTTTTTTTTTTTTTTTTACTGAGGAAACAGCTTTCTAGGAGAAGCGAGCGATGACCGTCGGTTCCGGTAGCCGGGCGCAATGCGACATTGTCACGTGATGGGTAAACATCCATTTTACCTCGACGGAACGAGGCGCTCGGTTCCGGTTTGGCCGTTTCAAAGGAGAGGCAAATCGATCCAAGCGACCTTCGACCGCCTGTGGAGTAAAAAAGGTGGACGTTGCTCGGCCCCATGACTGGTCGCTTCCTCGACAGATATCTGGCAGAGATATTACGATTCTCTCGATTGGATTCGATCGACCATTTCACGAGCCTCTTCTCCGCCCTGGATTAGGAGGGAGAGGATGATTTAAGGTTAATTTCAAACGGATTATCCTCTTCCTTCGTTTCTCGAACGCGCGATTCTTCAAGGTCTTATTTTGCGGGCGAAGCGCGACGCGACTCAAATTGACTCATCGTTATAAGGAATAAAGCAAAATGACGTATAACATGATATTTCTATTAGCAGCTAATAACAGGAGTAAGTATAAATTAAAAGAGAAGATGCAACGTTTTTCAAAAAAGATCTATTTTTATCTTAGATCGTTTTTAATGTACTATAGCACGTGTAGGCATACTTTTTGTTTACGTTGCCGTATGCACACTCATGTGGCTCATAAGATTCTTGGTAAGCGATACACGATAATATACATGATAATATTCATCTCGCATAATTAATACTCTTCTCATCAATTAAATTAAATTTCCGTATATAATTTCTAGAGAAGTTCTGAATTAAGTATATAAAATTACGTCTTAAAATTTATATATAGAAGACAAGCGATTTAATTTTAAAGTCAATAAGGTATCATGAATATTACATACGTAGCTATCGTCTATTTGCCTCTTCAACTGCAGAGAAACGTGTTTGGTCGTCACCACGGCCTGTAGAAACATGTAAATTTCGCAAGCGCGTGATTGTGCGACGCGAGATCTGTTATTACACACACGGGAAATTTCATTTAGCGTGACGTTTGTCACGTGATTATGCCCCGTAATTAGCGAAATAACACCTGGACATTTAATAACTCATCGGCTTGACTGAAACGAGCGGCGCGGCGTGACACGCTCACAATGGAGCGGGCTTCGTTCTATACCGTTTCGGTGAAAATGTAACGATTTTCGGCCATACAATCCCGGTACAAGCAGTTTGCACTCGTTTACGCGGGATATCGGTTACCGCACGTAACACAAGCAGAGAGTAGCTAAACTCCATCGAGTACGAATTAACGCTTCGCGAAGAGTCATTGACTCGGCTGTCACGATCGATCTCAACATTGGCGGCGCCGTTGCTTTCTCCGCAATTTTATTAAGCGGTTTGTTACTCACTGCAAACATAATGAAATCAGTGTATATTATTATGTATAAATATGTAAATTTCAAATAAAAGAATATATAAGAGTTATTTTTTACTGAACGCATTTCAAACATATTTTCTTGATTTTTCTGTAATTTGAATATCTCACTCTTACATATACAATGTACACTAGAAATTTATCGAAAGTTTAATACGGAAATTAAAGGTCAATTCTTCCGCCGCGTTCGAAGTATTACGGCAAACGCCGCGCCGCTCCGTTCTGTATCGTTACTTTAATTCTCACGTGGGCAACGATCGGCAACGCCGATACCGACGAGCTAAGCCGCGAACTATCCCCGTTCAAAATTAGGGGTGGAAACGCGCACGATCCCGTGGGCCAACTTTCTATCGGTTAACTCGGCCGAAAGTTAAACCCGGTACGCGCGGTATCGCTACGCGCGCCGTTGTAGGGAAACGCGGGGGAGGACCCAGACGTCATTTAATCGGACATTCCTCTCAAGGTCTTAGGGTCTCGCCGTCTCGTCGTGTATCTCTTCCGCTTCGAGGCGCCGCGTCATGATAACCCACGGAGCGCAACTCTACGGCAAGTTTCATTCCAGGATTACGAGAGGTCCTGGTGTGTCGAGAGAGAGAAATAGAGAGAGAGAGAGAGAGAGAGATCTAAGGTTATACCTAGCACAAGCGGTCGCTCGATTCGCAGTCGGGAGACCTCGTATTACAAGACGGGATGAGCATCGTAATGAGAGATACGAATTACAGAAGACGGAATGGCTTGCACCTTGCCACAAGTCAGTTCGACGCGACTCAAACGAACGGATCGTTAAAAACGCGACAGGATCGAATTAACTCGAGACGCGGTGTAGACTTCTTTTCGCGTCTCGGACTTTATCAGAGTGCAGCTTGTAATTTCTGTCGCCTAAGAAACGCGCACACGTGAAAATCTTTCTTGTCACCGTTGCGCATTCAGATCAATTTACATATTTATGGACTAACATGGGAAATGCGTGTGAAAAAAAGAGCTCCCGAAGTTTTAGCCACATCATGTAAGTGCGAAATTTCGCGTGCAAGCAAAAGAGACACGAATTCGTGGAAAGATAAGCGGTAGTTTACGTCTTTTCTTAACATGTGATTACATGTTGTATCACAGACATATTTGGTTAAAAAAATGGGTTATCACCGCAAGAATAAAAACAGAGTAGCAAACATGTTGTTACAATATTGTAGTTTAATTACCGATCATGGGAAGCATTACGCCTGTTAGTTCTAAAAAACCAATATGAAATATGAGACTTACAATATATATATAATTTAAACAAACCAATATGAAAACAGAAAAATATATAACAGCACATCAACTTTCCAATATCATATTTTAATTTCAAACAAATAATACTTGCATTTTTTCATGTATTATTATTTTAATGTTTACGCTTCAACGAGAAAATAGATAATGAAATTATTTTCTTTGCACGGAAGGGTAATGTAACTAAACTAATATGACGACAAAATACTTATGATAATATCATGTCGTTCTTTTTGACAGCGAAACAGTTAACTCTTCTGAAATAATATAGCAATATAAAAAGAGAGATATAATTATCTAAATCTTTTTAAAAAAAATGATAATCGTTTTCTAAAACAAACTATATGCTGCGTTATTTCGTGATTTGCTCTTACATACGTTCCTAGTCAAATAGCCAGTAAGACCTTGTACGTATCCGCGTTGCGTCATCGACGTTACGACTTCGTGCCTCGGGTCTTTTTGCAGTCAGCTCGCGAAAGGATGAAATCCACTTGCCACTCGATAACCAATAATTGAATAGGCGCCGCAAAAAAAAAAAAAATATAATCAAAGCGCGACGCGCCGCTGCGCGCATTCACTTTCTCGCAGAAGAAGCGAAACAGGTTCTTTCGAACGTTGTCAAGAGAAATGACGAGGCATGTGAGATCGTTACGATCTCTGCATTCTTTCAACGATTCTCGTTAAATCGACATAGTTGTTGAACTTGAAACATACAACTTTCAGACGTCTAATATTAGAAACAGAACTTCTTTTACGATCAAAATTAAATAAATTTACTTAAGAATTTTTTTTATCAAAGATACTTTTTTAAAATGTTTATTCGAGAAAAAAACCGCTTTTAACTAATTAAATAGTTTCCGAGAATAGAGTATGACGTAGCAACTAGTCCGGAAAACTAAGCGTGTTTGCTGATGACCCAGCCCAGGTCATCGGCGGCGCTGTTTCTGCGAGTATTACGGATGCAATAAACTTTGACGAGATGCCACTTCGGCGAAAGTTCATTTGTATTTTCCATGGAAGAGCCGGAATTAACGAATTCCTGGAATAGCTGACGCGTGGCAATACAACGTGGCGCATAATACGAAATGTATACACTGTAACACGCGATGCACTTTCGCCAACGTATTTAGGATTTCTCCGAAGCTCCGACAAAGTCAGTATAATGCATCTTTCATGTCGAAAGTCGACATTTATTTTGTTCGTTCAACAATTTCAATTAGTTTTGATGATTTTTTGTTATACGTGCGAACAAGTATGCTTGGTGTCTTGTTTATCTATTAGTTAATTCTATGAAGTTAGTTTTGCCTAAAGTAGGCACTGATTAAATAGTGCTTCAAAAATTAAAAGGTATATTACTTGAAGTATCTCTACACTAAACAAAGAAAAATAATTCTTTATCAAAACGAGGTAAAGCAGACAATTTTTAAAGAATTGATAAAATTCGATTACTCAACCATTTTTATCAATATAGCGAGTAATAAGTCTTGCGTGGTCTTTACGTAAAACTGGACTCGAATAATTCGGTTGCATTTTTCTCTCAATCAGCTTTCGTATTCCTGTCCGATATAATCGAGTAAAATACTTCAATATTGCATTTCTGAAAAATGCTAGTCACGTAGGATTTTGTACCTACAATGTGAATGCATCGGAATTTCGAGGATTGATCTCAAAATGGATGTAGTTCGAAGCGCATACATAAAACTTTTTATATATTGTGATTTAAACATGATTTTAGCATTTGTATCGTAGAGATGCAATAAAAGTTCTGATATGAAAAAACTAAAAGTGCGATTTGTAAAACATAATGTACGTATAACACATACATCATGTTTATATATTTAATTCTACAACAATACTAAGGAACAAATCTAACTCTTAATGAAAACAAGTAATTTTTATAGATTTTGCATGCGCTTGAATTGTGTCCTCGTATTCGAATTGATGAGAAGAACTGGAAACATTATATGTTGGTAAACATTATGTAGATTAAATTTCAAGATATAAATCTACTTATATACATAAGAATATAGAGTTGAGATATAAACTTCTCTATAGAAGTTCTCTAACTGATATATATATACACATCGTACTTTTCAAACACGCCCATGCTTCACATTTTATAGTTCTCTATTTTTGTTCAAATGCAATCGTTTGATAGTTCTACACCTTAAAATACTTAATCGGTGGAGGAGGAAAGAATCATCGAGATCGAAAATGTACAATGTAAATTCATGATGACAAGAAGCACCACCCATGTTCAAATTTAAATACGCTTTATCTATTTCCTGAATGCACACACACACACACACACTTTCTCTTTCTCTCTGCGGTAGAGTCGAACATCTGAGAATTACTCGATGAGACAAATTTGACACTATCGTGTTGTCTCAGCTTTCATTAACAATTACGACAGTACTGTTATTTGAGATTCGAATGTAGCGCCGTGAGATCGGTGAGTCGATAAGACTTCTCGAGGTCTCAAGGTGCATATATATATACACATATATACATAGGCGACGATCGATAAGAACTCGTTTACAGTCAATTAATTTCCAAGGATAGTCCAAAATTCGTGTTTAAATCTGTCTTTCATAAATCTGTACCCTTTAAATAATAGGGTGGAATGAATATTTCTTAACTCGTAGGAAGGCCCCCCGAAAATAGATTCGAAAATACTAGGTTTGGTGCGCACGCATGCCGATGTTTCTAATATTTCTTCATCGATTTGATATTGAGAATAGGTATAATTAAGTATTGACTTAAATATGCGGCTTACGCGAGAAGAAGCATTCGTTCTCGAAGAGATATAATCATTCTTAGAATATAACGATGATAAATAAGCCTGGATGAGATGAACGATCAATAAGCGGTAACTTTTTTTTTCTTCGATTATGTTCTCTCAAGTTTTTCGATACTGTACACACGCAACGATCAGTTAAGTATTTCGTGTATAAAAAGTTAATTGTATAATTAGCAGAATTTTTCACGGCAGAAATATTTAAGCACTTATCAAAGAGTTTAATTTGCAGCAATTGAAAAGAACATAAAACAACAATTAAAAACGAAAGAGACAAAACAATTGTGTGCACAAGCTTTTATACAACACAGGAAAGTTTTATCTTCTTTGAACTTTCTCTTTAATCGTATTATAAAATGCGTTCACGTTGTAATTATGAAGATATGCTGCTTTTCTTTTTTTTTTTTACTACAAAGGAACTATAAAAAATACGACAGAACGCGTGAGTATTGCATTCGTTTGTTAGAAATATCAGTGAACCCTTCTAGTTCTTCTCTATTCATCGCAGCCTTTGGGAACTTGTTCCTTCGTGACAACGTGATCATTATTTTTAATAATTCAAGCAGAATTTTCTGTTTTTTTCTCTCTCTCTCTCTCTCTTCCTTTTTTTTTTAACCACAACGAAAAAAACTTTATTATTACAGTACAACTCTTGACTATACACGCTGTTCCTTTTTCTCGATTCAATTGATAGCGTCTTCAAAGATTTATAGTGTTCACTCGCAAACCTATCGCAAATCCTTCCATCGAAACGCGGAAGGATCAATATAATCACGGGTATCTTCGTTTTCCGCTTTAATCTCTTCATCAGGATAACGCTATGCATTCGAAATGAAAACTGATTTTCGACGTAATTATTATTTTACAATCGTACGTTTTACAATACGCGCGCTTACCACGCATGATCAAAGACTAAGACGACTATGCGATTACACAGAACAATCCGTCAAAAGCGAAAAGAAGAAGAGATTGCGGAGGAAAAAAAGAAAGAATGATGAGAAGCGCGCTAACCCGGAGAGGGCGCGTTAACGCGGTAGATTTGCCTTATCAAGCGAAATAACTCCCACTCGATTTATCGTTACGCTCATTTATTACGTCTTGCGTGAAACGCGGAAACTCTCCCAAGTAGATTCGCCATAAGGAAGGTATTTGCCATGGCGAGGGGGGGAACAATGTACTGGAAGTGGAAGAAGCACGTGCTCGAAACGTAGGTCCTTTCGTGGGATGCGAGGCTGTTCGTTCCGCACGATGCCTCTTCTTATTTTGTCCTTTAACTTAACTTATTCCGCGCTCACTCCCGATATCCACCTTACCGTATTTTTCCTAATGTCCTGTTTAAAATTCCGTCGAACTTCTTTCTCGCGTTCTGCATTTAAGCTGTACAATATCCACGTTTCTCTCTCTCTCTTTCTCTCTCTCTCTCTTTCTATAGATAAGTTTCTCTTAGTCTTTATCATTCAAACGCGCATTTCCACCCGGCAAGCGCTTATGAACCTGTCTTTGCGAGCGGCCGACTTCATAAAGCTCGCGCGCGCGTCACGATGAAGCACTAACATAAATTGCTGAATATTACTCTCACTATTATTGTAATTGTAGCTAAAGCGCATGTGTGTGTGTGAGTATGTATGTGTGTGTTAGGCTGTGTATCTTCGAAAGTTAGTATTTTGGCTACATGTACGTACGCGCGCGCGCACACACACATATAGACACACAAAAGTACGCAACCATGGTTCGCCGCATTTGCGACAAACGGAAATTCAGGCGGACGTTTAATTCCAGCGAGCAAAAAGACGATGAATAGAGACGGTATAGTAGGAAGAAATATGTGTGTCTGTGTGTGTGTGTGTGTGTGTATGGAAACCTGCAACGTGTTTTCCGCTCAAACGCGCATGCTATATCTCGAGGATACTTCCACCCAAAGATTCAAGCTTGGAGGCATCGCTATTTAGCGATGTATTTCCACAGAATTTATTACAAAATTAAATCACACGCGCGCACATCCTTTCCAGCAAAAGTACGCGCGAGTTAAAAACAGTCGGCTGTAACAACGTAACATGTGTGTAAATTCATTTTGTTAAAAACACATGTGAAGTGCAATTTCCTAACAGGCAATGATAAATCCATTTGCACATTTGCCGTGCAACACACACGAAGAGAGCTACAGGTTGCAAATAAAATATATCTTACGTGTTTATGTATGTATATATTATGAAATTCTACATTTTGTGCAGCGGAGATACAGATCGCGTGTATATTATATATCAGTTTCTCTCTGTCGCGATTGTTTGACGTGACATGATATGTTAATTTCATCGTGAGATGGATGTGTATTCGAATCGACGTTGCGTCGATTAGAATCGTGACGGATCGGAGATCTCGCGACGGTCGACCGATCGATCGGAACACAGGGAGAGAAGAAGATGCTAAATAAATATCCGTGAGAGAATTACCTACGGTCCAATATCTCGGCCCGTTCTTATCTGCCTCAGCCACGAGGGATACCCACACACAGAACGTAATTAACATAGTTTCGATGGTAGATAAATGGCAGGTCGGAGAAGTAGCTGAGAAAAGATGGAACTCAGTCGGAGTATATAATACTATGAAGAAAATGAACAAATTAGATACGAAATATACATCGTAAGCATTTTTAGTAAACAATTTACGCGATGTGAGATATCGTCAGATGAAAGACAAAAAGACAATTGTTTAAATATTTGTTGCACATGTATATTACAGCTTTTGTAACCTCGAGCATTTTTAATAACTTGATTACATTGCTTTAGGCAATACAGAGTCGCGCGAAATACATACGTACATATATTTCCCTCTATTGTGCAAAATGTAGTTCTAACGACAGAGCATCTAGACTTCACGTATTCATTCGCTACATAACTGTGATCACAGAAACAATTGTGCACAACACCGGATGCAATTTAGCCACGTAAATTAAGTTTACAGTTCACGCTACCGCGTCGTGTGTCTGCAGGTTAGACACTAATTTAGTATTGCTTTTGCGTATCCAGGACGCGCTAATAAACTCGATGCCGCAGAATATGGTCGGGGTTCGGTACTACGAACATATCCTCGTTAACTTTACGATAGAGTATTTGTCGGCCCATAGTACATAGCACGCGTACATTATATATATAATGTACGTGTTACATAGTTACAGGTATATAGTTTAAAGACATAAAGATAAGGCCGTTACATATATAAAAGCTTGGAAAGTGCCGCGAAAAGTCAAAGTAATGCACTTTGAAGAGAGTTTTCGAACGGTAAAAAGTATTAAAAGAAATTTTTATATTTTTATGGAAGTATTAAAAAACGTGTTATACAATAGGCAGTACCGAAAATTATACGCAAGAATTAAATGTGACTCTTGTTCGCAATTAAATTTTGCGTTATTTTCACTGGACGTGATAGCAGTTTTCATCGCACACATTAGCACACATCGCACATAAAGCTATATCGTGAATGGACAATTACTACAAGAATTAACTGCATGTATCGAGAAAAGATTATACGTGTCTATTGTTGTTTCAAAAATACTGCATCTGTTGCGTTTTTCCAACTAAAAATCCAAACGTGCAATCCTGCTATCGTTAATGGATTGTAATTGGACACATCGTTCGATGCTCAATTTAATGCGTCGACAGACAATCATTATCACCGCTGATTGTGCGTGATAGAAATTACTGTGCGTATATATGATACCTTGCGAATAGCACAGACATTGAGCACCGCGTAAACGAGGCTAGTGTGTTAATGGGAGTCGCTGCCCAATTTTAATTGGCGCAATGCGGGTGAGCGATCATCGATTTATATCGACATCGGAAACGTCAACTGCCATCGGCGCATTCATAAACCGTGTTGTGTGTGTTTCAACCACATAAAAAAAAAAAAAAAAAAAAAAAAAAAAAATCTCACAATAATTAATGGATCATTGTGTTTATCACACGCATGTTCGATGTATAAATAATTCTCCATTGCCTTTAATTAAACTTCCGCCTAAATCGACCTGACGCGAACAGAAAAAAAAAAAGAGAGAGAGAGCGTCGCGTCGCGCGCGCGACACATCCATTCATTTTGTTCATTTGTTCTGTATTTTTTTCTCTCTTGTTTAAAGCAAACTTTGAAGATAACAACGTATTCATTACACTGTAATTAATTTCTTCTCTCGTACGGCAATCTTGGCCGTACGACGCGCTTGAAAAATATCGCGCGCGCCATGTTTTACGACGCACACGTGGATATTCGGAACAAATTCCATCGGACGCCTTAATTATTCGAATGGATTCTTAATTTAATTGCTTTAATTAGCGCTTCTTCTCCCGCGCGTGTGGTCCGAGCGTTTCTTCGCTCGTGTAGTCTCCGATTTCTTGCGTTCTTGCGAAAAGTGCGCGCGGGAGATCGCTTTCTTCATCTTCTTACGAGGCTTCTTGCACTCTACAAATTTCAACACGCCCAGCCGGAGAACTTTTCTTTGTAGTACTTTTTTATCGCGCAGCCGAGAATATTGCGAGCGAGGAATGTCGCCTACGCTTTTAACATGCCATTCTTGGCAGATTCTTCTCAATTTTCTTACCCGTGACGCAAAAATACAAATATTATTTAGCCGTTAACAGTATAGTAACAGTTCGATAAAAATAAAAACAAACGGAATATTATGAGTTATTGCATTTGTGCTAAACTTCCATATCTAATTAAGATATGGAAGATATAGTGCTCTGTCAATCTCATAATTGTTCGAATAATTAATGAAAGAGACGGCACATATATAATAATTACTTTAAAACTTTATAAGTCGACAAAAAGTCGACACGAAATGATACTTACCACTCCCCGTGAAATATAAATTTCTCGCGCAAGCGTAATTAACTCGGTACTTAGAATAGTGTCCGAATTGGCGAAAACAATTCTCGGGTTCACGTCCATTCGAATGCCGACCCTTCCGCGCATAATTAAGCCCTTAGCATTCCTTGACTCTCTCCTTCGACCCTTTCGCACGCAGGAATGCAGTTTCGTTTCGGCATTTGTGATGCACATCGTGGACAAGGTGGCCCTTCATTCGTCGCGTATCTTTTTTTTTTCTCACGGCAAGAGCGAGACGAAGTTTTTTCTCTCAAGCAAATGAGCACCGCTCGATACTCATTCCATCTCTTGGCGCGCTGTAATATTTTTTTTATTTGCACCTGAGCCATAATAAGAGAAAAAAAGAATAAACGCTCGGTGAATTTATACAATTTTATTTCGCGCGAGTCTCCGCAAATATGTAAGTAAAAATAAAAAACGTTAATCTCACCACAATTTTATCTGATTCTAAAATATTGCGATAACAAACGTTTAGTTATGACGGCATATATCTTTCAATCGCAGTTCTCGAAATTGTACTCATTTATATGCTACTGTGATACGAAGTCATCTAATATTTCCCGCTATCAAGACTTGTTTAAACAGTCACCGTGATACAGATATTTATCTCGTTGCAATAGAATAATCAGAGGACGCCCACGCGCCTCTAATCTTCTCCGGTTTCTGCAACTCCATCGTGTAATTATCGTAACGGCACAAACCATGCCTTCAGTTATCCACTGGAGGGTCTTAGGCAGTTCCCGGAGGCTGCATCTCGCGCGTAAACATCGAGTCTCGGTGTTCCAGAGCGTCGAATGAAACAAAGGAGCTTCCGATCTGAAACCGGCCTTTGGCTACAAGATTTAGACGAGGATTTATGCGCACGATAAACAAACTCTGCAACCAAACCCGGAACAAACATCTTCCGTTGATAAAGGAAAGGTATATCTTGCGGCGCAAAACTGGGAATATAGTTTATAGTCGGAAATTCTAACTCTTCAAAGCGCTGGCGTCGACGTTTAAAAAGCGTTGAACAAAACAAAATTGTTTCGATATCTTTATGTCCTGCCACACAAAATACGATTCTGATAATAAGTTAATATTGTTTTCTGTATCCGATTGAGACGAACTTCTTTGCGTTATTTATTTTCGTCAAGAATTCAAAGCGATCGATTTACTGAGAAAATATTTATAGACATAGAGAGAGAGAGAGAAAGAGAGAGATATCAGTAACAGAGGGATATCAATCATAGATGATAGCCAGAGAGAAAGGAACAGGGGAAGTAATGCGCGTATGTTTCGACATCGCTGGCGATACACGTCGAGGCGTTACGGTTGTAACGAGAAGACACGATCAACGATATCGATTACAATCGGCACGGCGTTCAGCGTCGCGAGCGTAATTCACACCCCGTGCAATAACCGGTTGCCCGCATATGATATCTTGGCGAGTGTTAAAAAGAGGTGAACAGAACACGGACCAGCGAATATTCCCTCGGCGGTGCAGAAACAAAAAAAAATAAAAAAATAAAAAAACCATGGAAGAACGGCCGACGGAGAGTGATCGCCACAGTGCGCAGCCACGACGGCGAGACAGCGAGCGGAAACGTGATATCCCATCGACCGACCATCGGGAGCCACGAAAATAAATAGAAAGAAAAATATATGCCCGACTCGTATTTGGGTCAAGCCGGTTGAAAGATCGGCGGCGCGCAGCTCACTCTCTCTCTCTCTCTCTCTCTTTGGGCGGCGTCCGCCTCTCGGGCCCGTACCCGCGCCGCTACGTTCGTTTCGTGCGCGTATGCGTATTGGATTTTTCGTTGAAAAACTCCGCGTGTGCCGGAATTCCCGATGAAACGTTTGCGTTCGTTGCGATACTGGGCAAATAGTATTTTTTTCCGGTCTCTTCATTAAACGTCGCGGAAGTAACTTGTCCGCAGGTGTGCTGATTGTTTGCGGATTCTTGGTATATCGCGCGCGCGAGCGAGTTCGTTGCGATAAAAAATATTAGCTAAACTTATCGAAAATTCAACTGATGAAACTTTTTCTTTTCGGGCGTATACAAATACAGGGACAGAGAGAATCAATAAAAAGTTAGGTCAGATTTAAATAATGTTCACAAAATTTACACATACAGGAAAGATAAATTTGCTTTGCTCGTCTACGATTCTCGCAATTTACGGAAGTTGTTGGGACGCTTGTTGTAGGGGATTGCGAAATCTCTGAATTTAACCTCAGGGCGTATCTTCTAGTCTCGTACATGGAGTAAATCATAGTGTTGCAAATGAGGAAAAAAAGCATCAACTGCCGAGATGCTGCGCACGAAAAGTCGTCACTTAATACAGTCATCATCATCAATTATACTTTTCTCGTCGTTTAGTCGGGGAACGACGCGCTTTATCATCGCGATCAATGATTATCGGTGTCTACTAATACGACTTGAACCGGCATAATTGTGAGAATAACAGCGTGATAGGTGATTCAGCGTAATCACTGGAATAACGTTCCGCGGCTAAATGCAATCGGTACTTACAGACGTTTTGCGAAGTAGAAAACTATATACCTGCGATGCGGTCAAGAATTCCGACGATTCTCTGTGCCGGAGAAACTCCGATCTTAAGTTAACGTTCGGATAAATTATCGCGCGCGGTTTTATCAGTCAGAAGAGCCATTTCGCGTATCTCGATGCAGTTGAAAAACGCTTGCTCGCCGAACGCGAGAGCGTTCTCTTTATATACGCGCCTAATTGACAATTATTTCTCCACATTAAATACTCAACGTTCAATTAATTTTATCCACGACGAAAGTTGCCGAAGTTTAAAGTTGCGCGCGGAACGTTTGATCGGTTCGCGCACGTCTCCTTAATTAAAAGGAACCGCCTTCTTTTTTATCTCGCATTCCTCTCCGACGTCTAATCATCTCGTCAGCGAGGCATTCCGACCGCCCTAATTCCATGGAGATTAGCCGGACGGATTCGAGAGTTCTGGCACGTAAGGATAACAATAAAAAGGAGCCCCCAGGTGATCGGTTGAGTGGTTCTGTCTGCTCAATCTATCGCAGCAACGATTATCGATCTATCGCATTCGCGCTTTTTCGTCGTGGTTTTATCAGCGCGCGAAACAGCTTTTGATACGCAACAAACAGCCAAGTTTGACAAACGGTTTTTAACAAAGGAGATCAATCAATGTTATTAAAAAACAAAAAAATCGTCGAATACAGAGAAATAATATGTTCAGAGGTAAAATATCAATTTGTATAAATCATAAATTTCAGCGAGATAATAATATAATTTAATGCAAATTGAGAATTTCATTTGCATGTTCGAATATTGATCGTCATGGGGAATCAGTGTGCCCGAATAATCGATTCCCGGTCAATTAGCGTTCTATTATTGTGCGTCATGTGCATGTTTTATGCAATATGTTTTAAATAATAGGATGTATTCTATATTACACGTCTATAATGACAAATCTATTAAGAACAACGCGCTTATATTTATTTGCATGTATAAACGTTTTCTACGTGCCAAAATAATATATCGAATAATAATCGAGAATATACGTGCGAGCGGCCGAGATTATTGCATATCAAACAGACGCCTGCGCGTCTGATGATTATGGATTGATCATCGTCTCTTTGTTTCTCTGTGCGCAGTGGCGTCGAACTTTAGAGCTGGCTTGTCTACTGAAATTCAATAGTATTGCTCGGCGCTATTATTGCGGGCACTATACCGCGGAATGATGGATATATACATACCTATCAGCCATTTCTTTGTGCAATGCAACGAGAGAGAATTGTCATCGAGTTTATATTCGGTGGTTTTATTATTCACGCGGTTACTTTCGCGCGATTTTTAACGCTCGCACACATTTTTACAACAACGTACGTCGCGTTGCACACACGTAACACACACGAGTGTCGATCAGACCATACATCATCCAACGCGTCTCTCATTTGTAACATTATCGGTAATTTATTTCGCGCTACTCGAGGGGCCGCGCGCGTCCCTATCAAACTTGTATGATGATTATCCGAGACCATTGCTATCACAATGTCCATTGAGCACGAACGGAAATTAGGATACCGCCATGTCGCTCGCGCGCGCGGAGAGAGAATTAATCTACCGAGGGGGATATAGACTCAATACGTCTTGCGTGCGCATACACGCACATTTGTTCGCACGCTTAGACCCCGTCGCTGTGAAATTAATCAGTTGGTTCACAGTACATTAATGGAATATTCATCAGTTGACGGAGCGGTCGCATTGTTTACTGCTGCGCCGTACGCGGCATCACAATTAAATCTAATGGTTTGTAACCATGTCGCGGATCACCTTGCCTCCGGACCGGTCGGGTCGGTTTACTACACTTACACGATCGTTTCCATCGCGCTAATAGAACAAGAATCGACCGAGAGAAAGAAAGAGAGATTTCTTCCGAGCCGGCGACGTGACAAACGTCCGACGTATGTTGAAATATTTTATTGACTTTTGGCGTTTATTTGTCAAAGAAAAAGAATCTCAATTTGTTGTCAATGAGTTGTTTTTACACGTTCGTAAAATGTTACAAAATCGGATTTAATGGCTTTGCTATTATAAAACGTGCGTAAAAAGCGTGCGGATTATCGAAAACGTTTCGAAAACTATATAACACGTTTATATTCACATTCGCGTTATTCCAAAAAGAGAAACACGTTTACGATCGGGAGAATTTGAGAGCGAAAGCGGCAATGTATGCGCCACACACGCCGAATGATTTTGGTTCGAGCGGTCATTAATTACAAACTATATGTATGCACATAATCCGGTGTTGAGTTGGTATTACTTAACTATGTTGCATTTGCATAACCGCGTACATGACGCTTGTTTAACGGCGACAATCCGCAGCCGAATGGTGGAATGGCGTGCATCTCTTTCTCTCTCTCTCTCCCCCTCTCTCCGAATTTGCCGCATTTTGTATCTAAATATTCACAGTGTTTGCATCGCATATTGATTTAATGATATCGTTTTACGACTTCTTCTTGTTTCGCGAATACGATAATTGCACATGTATATATTTTGTCACATTGCAAGTGTTCTAAAACATCTGTTATAAAAAATATATGTATACATACAAAAATTAAACAATTCTTTTTATTAATCAAATAAAATATGATATTACGGCGACACTTTTTTTAAAGCGCTGACAAGAAGAATCGTCGGAAAGAAAGCGCTTTGCGAAAAATTGCGAGCTGCGGTTACCGCAGCGCAAGTTGCATCGATCGTCTGAAAGCCTCGAGTCGGATTAAGATGATATCTCAGCGTTACTTTTCCATTTGGTGAGCGCTCGATACCACTGCAGCCTCTTTGCCGCATAACAGCGGAATATTCTCGGACGTCGGCACAACGAAAGGACCGTTGCCGGTTTAAGTGAGTTTCGGCTTTCGTTGCCGCCGCCACAAGGCGTACGGTAATCCGATTCTCTTGCCAAATGGGAATGTCGCAGGGAGGCTTAATGTGCGCTGCGTCCCGGAAGCAGGAACTCTGTTTGCGCGCTCCACGTTGTCCGCGGCTAAGAGATCTTCAGATTACTCTAATCGAGAGTCACTTTCGTTCGGCGTGTTAATGGTAATGTAATACAGTGAGAAACACCGGAAATATGAGAACGCCCTGGATCCGGCCGTGACCCTCAGGTCACGAATACCTAATAGAATAGATACCCACCTGTGCTGTAATTAACACGTATTGTCCGTCGTAAACTGCGAAATTGCATACTATGTATCTTGTTAACAGAAAACATTATACTATATCTGTTAACAAAAGGTGCACGTTCTAGATGTAAGATTATACAAATAGAAACCAGTTTCCTGACGTGTTCATTGCAAAGAGGTGTTTAACAAAGAGATTGTAGTTTTTATATTCAAGTTATTGAAAATTTTAGGACAAAGAGAGAGAGTTTTCATAAACGATATATAATTATTATCAACAAATGTATTTTTTCTCTGAGTTCTTTAATTTTTCCCGTTGTGCTAAAAACTCGCGCAATCAAGAAAGAAGAAAGCAACTCTAATTGTCCCGTAGAGTATTGCTGTTATGTATTCCGAATAGTTTTACCAAACTTTCTATCTCGTTTGTCGTAGTATCTTTTAGTATTTTACATTTCGCCACTCCTTCGGGACAGATTCGACGCTTATTTTTTACTTTCTCTTTACAGCGGGGCTATTCGCACTTCGGACAGACCCCGCTGGCTCCGAAGAACGTGAGAGATTCATAAGGCGCATTTATGTCCGCCTTTCTTCGTTTTATTTCTGTTTTTATAAACACAGCGCGCCTTCTGGGTCAGCTTTCGCGCTTCTAAAGCCTTCTTTATTGTACGGCCCTCTCGCCGCGATGAATAATGGCGGGCTCGGTCGTGAGAAGAACCCTCACAACGGCCCCCGGACGGAGAGATATGCGATCGTGCTCGTTTAATTCGACAACGGCAATTCGACAACCGCGACTCCGCGATATTGTTTTTTGGAAGCAGGTGCGCGCCTTGTCGCAAAATGTGAGAATGCAGATATAAAGTCGGACGGTGAGCACGAAATTTTGACTGCTTCGCGCAAAAATGGTTAATTCAACTTTAATTAGTTCATTATGTTGTAATACAACTACGCGCGCGTGTTGGAAAATTTGTCGCTCGGCTACGCGTCGCTCGTGGACTAATTGTAAAAATAGTCTGAGGTTCGCGATTTAAAGAAAAATCTTTACCGTCAATCGACGGATTTTAATTAAAGCGGTAACGCACGCAGGACGTCGATGTTGCATACAAGCGCGGTAGAAAAAAAAGTAAAAATTCCATTTTCAGATCTCTCTAATTTCACGCTTTTCGCTCTTTCTCTACTGTCCATTAGCAGCGTATGCAATCAAATGGTTATTGTGTTACGATCTCGTTCCTCTTTGAATAATCCCGTGCCGATAACAATGACAGTCGTCTGCATTTCGATAACGCCGCGAGAAGTAATTTCGCCGTGGCGCTTCGCCATTCGTATGTCATCGATTATGCGGCATTAATTAACTTCAGCTTTTATTTTTTACTAACTCTACCGTTTATTCGTTTGCGACACGATACGATACAACGTCGTCGTTTCCCTTCACACTTGGCGAAAATAATTTCCACCCTCACCATCATCATCACCGTCCCTTGCGCGCACGCCAGTTTAATTGCCGCATGGCCTGGGATTCCCAGCTACGGAATCTGCTTTCTCGTTTCCCGGTGGACCCGGAAGCTCCTCCCTATTATATCCTAATGGCATAATAATCTGTATATCCCGCGATATGGTTTCCAATTTCAAGCGCTGATGCAGTCGGGCTGCTCGGCTGTATAGAAGGCCATGCACCAGCTGCCTTCGTGGCTCCGTGAGTTACGACTGCCGCCAAGTGGCAATGACCACGTGGGTGGGCGGAGGTGCTCTTTCCAAACTAGATTCCCATACACTTACGACCATTTCTCAAACTATCTTTCTCTCTCTCTCTCTCTCTCTCTCTCTCTCTCTCTCTCTCTCTCTTTCATGTCGAAAGGCTCCGTAAATATGGTCCGAACTTGTCGAACGCTTCGCTAAACCAATTACACGAATTGAAATAATTCGATCTTTGTTAGATAACACTGTATAAAGTCTTCGCTCTAAATCGACTTTGCATTTTATCTCATTCGCAACAGAAATGATCTCGAGGATAAATTACTCTCGCAACACAACATAACTTAATATTGTTCCACAGCATATTTTAATATTGTTTTGTTTCATTAAAAAAATTCTTCTTGTAAAAGAGAACGATCAGCTGTAAAGATGTCTCTATACTTAATTTTTTCTGTGTTGATATTTACGCAAAATATTCATTGATAATCCAAAGACATGTTAAATTATTTTTTATAAAGTTATTATATAACTTTATAAAGTATGTAGTTTTTTTCCTTTCTACGACAATGTTCTTCATCGACGCATGGATGTAATATATCTTCATAATAGCTTGTGACATGTTATATGTAAATGTCTCGCGCAATCACGAAGTATATATCTTTGTAACACGAAGAAATTCTTACTAATGAGACATTCGAATGACTAGGAACTATCTCTCGAGTGAGTCTAAGCTAGATATAAATGTTTTTACGAATCGAGACACACACAAATCCGTAACGTCATCATTACAGAATCAACTGCTCGCGCGTGAATACAAACAGCTTCGTTATAAATTGTGTGCTTTACGGTCACTCTCTTCAATTATGTACGTGACTCGTGAAAATGTAAAGCGATACACCGTTCACAGTACCTGCACTATATTTAATTCCTTAACGCGAGCAGTACGGTATCCTCCTTTTTATTTCGTTTCGTTGCCCCGCTGGAGCTACTTTTATGATCGGGACTCCCTTGCGGCGTTGGATTACGAATCGCAGAAACTCAGGCAACACGCGATATTTTCCAAAGTCACGTTTGAAACCCTTTTAATATCAGCGAAACGCGGTTTTGTGTTAAAAAAAAAGACTTAACTTACTCGCAGTTGCGAATAATATAATAGTTAATGTTGGCAAATTAAAGAAATTATTTAGGACAATTTCTAACATATATGTTTTAGCGCGCGTATCCAACACTCCGATTCTAGCAAAATGTCTTTTTTATTTAAAACGTTTTTTTCTGCTTAATACTGAGAAAGGTTTTTCATTTAATGTTCATGACAGTCAACATTTGGAGCGCAGTGCGTTGTTTGTTCTTTTTAGCTGCACACACACACATACACTTCTTTTCGTCTCCTCGCCCGTCAGACAAAAAGCATATATTTGCTCCGTTTTAAGAACAGAAAGTGCAGCATAAGAACGGAGAAAGAACATATTCATATCGTACAAAGAGTTTGAGAGCGTTCTGAATCAAAACGTCGCCGCCGTCTCTGAAGAGACTTGAAGCGATGGTGTCACGCTATCGACTTTTATAAACGCGCGGCTCGCCTTATAATGACCGCCGCTATTACGGTTCGAGGTGTTGCACAGGTATAAAACTTGACGCTAAATTACGGTGAAAGGCCTTTACGTGCTACTTGGCTAAACGGACTCCGCATGTTCGTGCTACGAAATCGCGATAAAATCGTTCTGTGTGCTTTTCAACCTAGCCAGCGAGTTTCTATGATCCTATTGATGACACACTTTTCAAAATAGTTTTGCCGAATGTTAACATGTATCGGAACCTTCATAAAAATAACAATTTCAGCACAAAATTTAATGGTACGCTTAGTTTTTTTTATAATAATATACGTACAATTGCTTGAAAATCAAATATAAATTGTTATTTCGTAAATTACACAACGCCAAGTTACACAAAGAGACATTGTTCGCGCTCTCTGTTAAAGCCCTTTCACAGGTATTGAGGTAAAGTTAGCCGTGAAGACCAAGAGGCAATTCTCGTTTACCGCGCACGATACGCATCCTGTCGGATGTAATTTGTGTCTGAACGGATCAACATTACGCTCGTTTAGCCGGTAATGACGATTCTCCACCGCGTGAAAAGGAAAGGCGATCAATGCCTCCGTCCGGTTATCCATCTAGATTTCGCATCTCGCTATGCTCGCTTCCAGTTCGGATGATGCAACGCGTCCGCCGCGTGTTAATCGGCCTGTCTTTGTTAATGAATTATTACCGCGTACCAGAGAGTCCGTTCACGACAATCAGTCAGTCAGTTGAGAACGCGTGGGTACAGCGACGACGTTGACGAAGAGCGAGTAGTTGAGAGAGCGCGACGTATATAGGAATTTTTATATCGCCGCGCCAGCTGCGCGCCTTCAAACTTTTCGTCTCGGAAGAAGATTCGTATCGCTTCAAATGGGCTCGCCTGCACGCAGCACCGAACCGTGGAAACACGTGTAGCGACTGATTCGGCGTTCTGGCCTGGTTCGCCTGTTACAATCAGTAAAGCGCCAACTCTGCACGACGATAGAAACAGCGCGATAAAAACTTTTCACACGAATATGTAATTCTTTTGCTTGTAACTACCGGCTTCTCGAAGATGGCGATCCGTCACTCGAACAAGTTTACCTATATACCGTCCTCTCCGATGATTGATTATAACGAATTAATACAATTTTCTTGTCATTAATGATATCGCTTATTTTGATACAAACATGTCTCGCAAAATTAGTAGAACACAATATGTAAAAATGAACAATTGAATAATAAATGTTATTCGAGTTTTTCTAATTACTTCTGGCGGCAATAGCTTGCTAACGACAGCTAATTAGAACAATGCAACTCTCGTCAGTTTCTAGAAAGTAAGCAATGACAAGCAAAACAGATGCGAAGCTATTTATACAAACATGGGAATTTTGAAGGCGCCGTGAAGGTGCCAACGTCTTTACAAGACGTGTATGCAATATACTGCATATCTGAACTCGTAAAACCGTTTTCTGCGCGTCGGCAGAATGCGCGCAAAATTTCATTCGAATGCGTTTAGTGCGCTCCACGTTTCGAATGCATTCACGCTGTCGTCGAATGGCTATATTTGAAGCGTGAACGATCGCGATGGTGACGACGACGATAAAACCTGACTGAAAATATTCTGTAAAACCCATTTCGATATTTGTCCGTTTCGTCGTTCTCGAAACTTGGATACGCTTTTCACTTAGCGGTACGTGATGAGAGATCGTAACTGAGGAGGACCTACAAGTTCCTCGAGCTTACTTCCAAGTAAGACGACGTCCCTTAAATCTGTGTGTTATCACACGTGCTCGTGGACGTCGCCTACGTGATGTCTGGCCTGTACGCTGCTTCGCTCGGCATCGCACGCGTATGTACATACACGCGCAGACGTCATTAATTCCGGGATCGTAGAATCGACACGATCCCGGGCTGCATACGTCCCATGACATCCTTTTACGATGTGATTCCTCGAGCTCGCCGCGCGCTCGCGGATCATAATAATGCGATTCGTGCGATGATTCGCCAAGCCCATAAAAGAAACGAACGGACTGGCATATATTCGCGCTCGATTCGTCATAAAAACACGCACCTTACTGTTTCAATTTCGCCGTCGATGCTCTCGCCGAGCGCGATAATGAGCCGGTGCTTTATAGCCGCGATAAATGGGGAAAACGATGAATTCGAGGGAAATCGCGGAGGTATATACGTACGATGTAATTTTTACAGCGTAGTTCGACTCGAATTGAGGCTGTAACGCCAATCGGTCGGTAAGTTAATAGCAACGGTAATTTCCACGGTTATGCATGGAACGCAAATGCGAATGTTGCCGAACGTCGTTAATTTTAATGGGACAAGTGTGTTTTTGGCGTTATATTGTTAACGTGTAAAGTTTCGTATCAATTGCGGAAGTTAATAAACAGATGTGTAGATAAGTAAAACGCGCGTGAAAACATCTTCATGGAAATTTTTTCCCGGAAGACATAGAGCCTCTAATTTGCGTAATTTCTGTCCGAGCGTACTTCCGCCTCAAACGTATTATTTACCACGGGACTAATGAGCGTGTTGCATTTATTAAGGACGGCGTAATGACGTAGTTTGGGTGCTGCTCGGTGGAAAATGGCAATTTCAACTGCAACCCGTTCTCTCTCTTTCTCTCTCGCTGATATTCTGAACACGGCAGGTGGGTTAAATACCTGAACAATCACGAAACTTCGTACTCTTACCCCGCGAACGAACGGAATTGCCCTCTTCGACCCTTTTAACCATCAGGTCGATTCCACTTATCGTGAATCGGGCTGACCTACTCCATTACGTTCCGCGATAATCGATAGCGATGTTATTTCAAAGACGATGTTATTTCAAAGACGATAGGCAGTTTAAAGTACAACGTAAAGATACGGAAGAATTTATGATTTCAAGCGTGTTGTAGTTTCTCTCGCACTTTTGATCGCAACTTTGATTATTTCAATAATCTCGTAATATCTATGACTGCGGAGAAAATTGCTTCTATAAATGATGTAAACAATAACAATTGCTATATCGTTTGCAGTAACGACTATTTATCAGCGGCCATTAAATCAATATGACGCGGAAATGTTGTTACACGAGCAATACAAAATAAAATTATGTCTAGCTGGCAATTATCAGAGCTGCCATTGCAATACCGCGTTACTAATCGTATTTTCATTCAATATTTTATGTTAAAAGAGAGATTGTTTACATTTTCTCTTTGAATAATATAATATAACGATATTTGTATCGCATAATCAAAGGATGAGATGCGTAAGATGAGAATTAATTCCACTTTCAACACATTAGCGTGGGAATGCAAGATATCGAGTTACATGACGACAACGACAGTGCCAGAGATAATCGAAATAGATATAAAATAATGTGACAGTTGCAAACACATCGTGTTACAATGAAAGTGATATTCTGCTCTCATATCATTAAGTTGCACGCTATTATTTGAATTGCTAGAAAGAGCAATATTGCACGCTGTCATTTCTGTACGTCATAAACGCGTAACAATTACGGCATTGTGAGGAAAATAATGCAAATATTTCTTTTTTACGCTTCCCACTTTTGTACCCCGTTGCGTTATGGTTACGCTACATTCAGGTCTGTGTTATTACGGATTTTTGTAACGAATTATGTTGCCTGTGTTGTTTCATTATTCTTCCCAAGTGAGACTAACGAGCGGAAAAATCTGGGATAAAATTAATCAGAACGCGATTTTTAAAACACGTGTAAACGCCGCGTGTATTTACTTGAAACGCATTGATAAAAACATTTCGATTGCGGATCGGAGTTTTATTGGAATACTTGGCTGGAAAGCCTTCGTTTTAACTGCAAAATTGACGCTTAAGCCGACATATTCTGAATTTTCTACGATGGAGAATCACGTTACAAATTACATTCGTCCCATCTGATTTTTCTCCTGATATATATTTCTCGCGTTATCGGCGAGTTGTTCGCATTGCATTCGCAAAAAAAAAAAAAGAAATCCCGAATATAGATTGCGCGATAATCGCGACAGATCGCGAAATCAAAGGCGTCCCCGGAGTCTCCTTTGTCCTTTTGTCCTTTCACGGAGCTTCCGTCGAGGGAAGGGGAGGGCTCGCGTGCACGGTGCGATAGGCTAATTAATTAGCCTACCCTCCAAGGAAAGGCATAGCGCCGTTCTACGTCGAGGAGTCCTCGCGCACGTCGTGGATGACACGGGAGATAGGATATGTATTCTAATCCGAAGTAGGTAGATACTCGCACATTCCTCCGTAGCGGTGCAGGTTCGCATTTCAATGAGACCCCGACCGTAAGACATTAGACCCGTTTCTCCCTTCGTTCGCGGCGCCTATCTTCCTCAACCTTCTATCTCGCCCTTTGTCTTTCTCGCTCGTCGGCCTCCCGGCCTCCGACCTACGCTGCGGCGGCAACCTACCTTACCTATAAGTTCGAGCGGCGTCGTCTGCCTTCTTACGTCTATCTCCCTTTATCCGACACCTTCGAGGCTCGAGCAGGCACTCGGAAACTGCTCATATCGAGGATATAGCGCGTATGAAACCGCCACTTTGGAACTAAGCTGGGGCGCTGGATGGTTAGGACGAGCGGTTAGAGAAGGAGGAGAGTTGCTGCCCCGTGTTACCCCTGTGTGAGCAACCCACGTATGGAACTTAGTTTCAGCCGCAGCCCTTCTGTAAGCTCTCACTCTCTCTCTCTCGCTCTCTCTCTCTCCCTCTCTCTAACCTTTCTCACTCACTCTATCGTAGATTCACACACTTGCCAGTAAGCAAGACAGCCGACATCCTTCTACCCGATCTTCGTCGGCGAGCAGATACGTGCGAGTGTATGTGGGCAGAATAACAAGTGGCAGCGGCTCACCTCGGTCTTTCCACCTTACGGCGGGAACGCAGACGCAAGGAGGAATATTTGACTGCAGTCTGCTTTCTGCTAATATAATGCCATTTGATAGAAAACGTCGCGACTCGAAAGGAAGAAGAGGCGACGCCCTCGAGTTTCGCTATTCCTTTTATCACTGTTTTATGCGCTCGAGATGGATTCGTTGAAAGCATCGGGTATATCACGTGACATACTTGTATCCTCGTGTAAAATTAAAATGGAATCTTCTGTGTAAAGCATTGAGAAACAATTTGTGTAATATTATATTTTCGCAAACGATGCAGTTAAAGTAGAAACTCATTACACGTTACGTCCTTTTTTTTTTATTATTTTGTTTTAAGCACTCTTTAATATTCTGCATATTTATCGCAGAATTTATATCCATTTAAGCGCGAAGTTAACGCACTTCGATACTTCCGCAAGTTTCATTACGAGAGAGAGAGAGAGAGAGAGAGAGAGAGAGAGAGAGAGAGAGAGAGAGAGAGAGAGTTGCATCTCCTTTCCGGCGTAAATAAACGGGACTAGACTCAAAGCGAATATCTCTTCTTTCAAGAAGAAATAAGAAATTCACAAGCGCAATGTAGCCTTCTCTTTTAGATATAAAATACTCGGGTTCGTGCATTTAAGAAAATACTCTATGCACGTTTTCGATGCGTTTATTGTACGAATTTTATAAACGCATAGTAGTTTTCAAAACTTCTTGCGACACACAACTCGCTACGTGGCCGAGTCGTCCAAATAATGCAGCTTTGCTAAGCTGAGGGCAAACGCGACTGCAATGCAAACGGCAGGTTTAATACGAGATTGCGTCAAAGGCAAGTGTCACGAGCGCACGGCAACGTAACCGAAACAAACTTGCATTTCACGAGCTTAAAGATGACTTATCCGACCGCCGCTGCTATGCAGAAATTACTGTCGTTCTCTCCGCCGGTTTTTTTTTTTTTTTTTTTTTTGGAAAAACGACGATATCCGTTTATACCCGAATCCGTGGACATTTTATTGAGAATGCGAGGGCGGGCCGCAACTAACCCTCTCCAAGTTAATGCACTTCTGTGTGTGCGACGGTTTTATTTCAAGAGTTGTGCTAACGGCTCAGCAGAAATCCCCTAAAGCGCACTAATACTGGCATCCCGTGCATTTCCGCTGACTTATCGTGCGTGTCGGTAGAAATTACTAGACTCGAGTAGAACATTTTTACAATGGCAACACGCCACGAAGCTTTCCGCAACAGAGCATCGCGTTTTATGTGTGAGCTGCGATTCTTGATTATAACATATATGTTCTGTTACATTCTTATACGTAGTAAGTAAAATGATGTTAAATTCAAGTCTGAAACATCTGGATGCGTATCCTTTGCGTTCGCATTAACTAGCAAATATTATTTATTGAGCATAAAAATATAAACAATGTCAGTCTTCGATAATTCGAGAACAAACGTTTATATTTAAATCGAATGTAAATCGCTCGCCGTATGGATCAAAACTACGGTGAAGAACCTCTGGAACTGAACGTACTGCTCGCAACATGCATTTCGGGTGACTTACCGCTCTTACTGGAAGGAATTACGAGCGTCGAGGAGGAGAGAAACGAAGAGGCCACGCAAAGCCCGGAGACAGGTTCGACCGATCGATCGGTAGTGCAACAAAGCCATTATCTGCTTCAGCCGTTCAAGCACAAGGTAAATTGTATCCGTGCGCTGGAGTAGGTCTGTTCCAGCGGAAGTCACAGGGTCAGTCTCTCTCTCGACCGACTAAGGCAAGTCGAGACGTCAACCCCCGCTACTATCTGTTAGTCGCTTCCGACCCATTGAGATCCTTGTAAAGTTTCGGTCTATCGATGGACACTCGAACGCGCGGTATTGAATTTTCGAGAATACATTCGACACAAAGTACCGGATTCGCAAGTTTTCTTAACGAGGTGATTCTCGCGAGCAACACGATGACATTCTCTCTCAACTTTCTTAAAGAAAAAAAACAATACGGAAGTTTTATTAATTTTCGCAAGCGAGAAAAAATATGTGTCGCTAATAATTAAAACAAATCACGTTTCGTCAATTCAATTATTTTTGCTGCGCGCAAAGGTAGTTTACATACAAATTTTATTCAAAGACAAAGAGCTCTCGTTTATAATACGTATCTCTGTTTGATCGCGCGGAGTAACAAAGGAGAGAACACAGCTGGCGATTTGCTTCGCCGAGCTGAAGAATACCCCGCCGAGTCTTTATTCGCTGATACGTCACGTCGTATTCGTTCGTTCAACAGCGATAAACAAAGGCGGATTGTTTTCGAGGGAGACCCGAGTTAAATATTTAGATTAGAGTAGGTTCCAGCTGGAAACGGCGGCTCTTCCTCTTAATTTCGGTCTGGCTCTTCTCGTGAATACGAGAGTTTACGGCGTGCGGTGCACCGACGGTCGGGCCGAGGAAAGGATCGCTGTGATTATTTGTACAAGACGATTCCGGCAGCGACGACCCTGCAGAGCTGCATCTGCCGCGGGAAATCGTGCATTGCCCTCTGCGCGCAAGAACGCGCGTGAATCGCGCGCGGTGAATTTCGAGCGCGCGCAGTCGCATCATTTATTCACACACAGGCGAATAATTAAATGATTTATATAAATACGTCCTGTTTCATTTGGGTAGTTTGCAACGATTGAACACGGATAGTTAACCGTGTAATTGCGTAAAATTATTGTACGTTTAATTATGTTCGCAAAATATTATCCTGTTATATAGCGACGTAACAGTTTCACCACGTTCGCGAACGTTTTGAGATTTTTTTTCTCCTCGTTGGCAGACGCGCGGTTTACGTGAAAAAAAAATTCAGCTTTTGTATTGTGCGCGAGAAAGATTACGGTGATGATAAAGTTTCATAAAAATTTTACGCTCGCGCACATAAATCCTATAGTATAAATAAGTCTTTGACGCATATCGTGTACGAAAACTTTTATAGATCACTCAGACCTATAGTAGAAAAAACAAACTTCTTTTTCTTGTTATTATTACCTTTAGAAATCGATTTCCTAGAAGAATCATAAAAATAATTGCATATACAGATAAACTCTGTTTATCATAAGCACGTGAAATAAACAATTAGGACGAGATTCTTTATGTGGAAAATTAAATTAAACACGAGGACGTGTAGCCAATATGATATACTGTTTCGGTATAATTATGCATTATCGCTAAACGAAAGTACATTAATTATCCAATGAGCGGAATGTACTGTAAATACGTTACATTATTGCAAAAACGTCGATGATTGGTATAAATGACGTTTTCAAGTGTGCAAACATCCGTATGGTGTGACAAATGAGAATATGGTTATATACGATAAATACCGCACGATTTATGAATGTGTATATTCGATGCTCGCCATTTTCTGTGCTTTCACGCTGACATATAATCAATATTTTATGACGATATGAATTGATATGTTTTTTATGTCATATATAAACGCGGTATCATTGTGACGAGATATACGTATCGTACTTCACACAGAAATAGTTTCATTAATCCGGTGTCTTATTTAAACAAAAAATTTTATTGTCACAGATCACATTCGCGTTTATAAAAGTAAAACTTCATAGATATAATCTTTTAAATGAGTGTTGTTTTTCAGATGCTTATTGCAAGAGCATCTGAAAAAAAAAAGACGAGTAATTTAAAACTATTAATTAATATATGATTTATTAAACAAGTACTTTAGTTTCATAATACGATCGTTTTTAGTGTATATTACACGTTCGCAAATATACGAGACGTTTGTAAGTCCATATTTTTGCGGATTTGCATCATTTTTGGGAAACACAATTGAAAATTAGTTTCCAATAAACCGTAGCGTTACAGCACATTTTGCAATTTTATCTTAGCGACGCGATCATTGAAAATTTAATTAAGCATTGCGTCTAATTTTAGTAATAATTAACGTTATGGGAAATTCAATTTCACCACGAGGCGCGGTACGAAACAGAGAGATAAATTAAATATAATGAGTTTACGCTGTGTTTTATACACTCTTAATTTTTAATTTCCATTATCGTGCGCTCATGGTAATTTCAGTAGAGCGCTTGTTTACCTACTTAACACATCTTTATTGTTCGGCGCTCGGAGGCACAATTTTATTTGTTGTACAACGGTATCGTACAACAGTAGGTTATACGTGTACGACATATTAGACACGCAATACTCGCATTAGGGCACGCCACGGAAAACCAAATGATTAATGATATGTGAACAAAAGAAAGGACACAATCTTTTTCTTGTTAAGCTGCATGAAGGCATCGCGGCACACCTGACGCTTTAATTTCGGCATATAACAGCGGAGCTTCAGAAAAAAAAGAGAAGAAACTGTTATGGCCTCCATTTTCATCTC
This sequence comes from Pseudomyrmex cubaensis, assembly GCA_014825685.1. Lineage (NCBI taxonomy): Eukaryota > Metazoa > Arthropoda > Insecta > Hymenoptera > Formicidae > Pseudomyrmex > Pseudomyrmex cubaensis. The sequence goes on from QVOA01002293.1 coordinate 63,810, forward strand.
GGGAAGGGAACTAATGCGATATTTTAACATTTCTAAATAATGATGAGCGATAAAACTTAATAACGAGCAAACTGCCAATTAAGCGTATTAGATTTTTAAGAAGGAGAAGTTCGTACACGTGTGTTCTTTTTCTTTAGTTTTAAAAGATTGAAGAACCGAATTTTGTATCTAATTGGCTGCGTATATACAACTGCATTTTATCCGGTGCTTTTGGATGCATTGATTGAATGATCTTTCAACTCATCTATGCGCACGCCGCTTGATTACGCGGTTTTGCGGGTCACGTGTGCGATCGTAAACCGTATCTGCTTTTTGCTAACTCGTCCGGTTTGAGCGATTAGTTCGAGAAGATAAGAGCGCTCGTGTGATCGTTCACTTAATTAGGCCTTGATTATGCAGGTCTGGTAGAGAATGTTTGGTAGAGAAGGTGAGAAAGAGAGAGAGAGAGAGGGAGAGAGAACTAAGAGAAATTGAGCTTGATTTTCGAATAAAGCTGATTTACGTGGAATATCGCATCGTGCGGATATCGTCTTAAAATAAGAAGAGAACGCTATTACTTTTTTTTTTATATTAAGTTAAAAAAAATTAATAAAATTAATACTTTTAAATAATAACAAATTGTTCTCTAGTTACAAAAATAAAATAAAGCAATGTATTTTCTTTTCTCACAAATTCACGTAACGTAATCTCGAAGCTTTTTATCTAATGTTTTGCTCAAATAGTTTTGAAAGAAATTATATTTTTGATGCTACTATTAGATAGAGAGAATAAAATTCAACCATCGATTCGATCCGAAGATTTGCCTGTAAAATACATATCCGGACATTCAGCGGAACAGCATGGTAAACCCGCTGTTCATTATTCCTCGCAAAAACGCTCAAACGTTCATTTGCATTCTATCGCGGGAGCTGCAAAACGCAGAGCGGGGAATAATTAAGCAGCGAAATTGTCTGGTATGAACTATCTACTGAATACTATCGTACAGGGACCGCGGATATTTCCGGGACAACCCTTGAAGTGTAATTCCTCGACACTCGGTCTCAGTACGCGATAACAACGGAATTGTCGAAAGCAGCCAAGCTCGTTCGCGGTGCGTCGCGCGCTATCGCCGATGAATAATGCATCTGCATGCACGTATGTACAGCAGCGCACGAAGAAAGAAAGCGCTTGAGAACGTAAAAACGCGGGAAAGTAGACAAGTCGTCGTTGGTATACCACAACGACAATTTTACGGGGGGTCTTCTCTCTTCGCCTATCTCTTTCTTACACTCGACTCTCGAAACACATCGACACCCGTTCACACGCTGCGATTTATTTTTCTCCCCTCGATCTCGCGCTGAGCTTTGCGCTCCTTTCCCGTATATAAATAACGTCCCGCGTCCGATGAAATGATTTGTTCCAGATAATCCTCGCACAATTGAACATTTATGTGATTTAACAAGGTGCGCGCGCGTATGTGTGTGTGAGATATATTTATTAATTAAATTGATAAAATCAAATCAATTAATTAATTAAAGACGCGCTGATAAAATTCTCCTCTATCGACAAATCGTAGCGATAGTTAAATTATTTTATTACATTGCGAGGCGAATGTTGAACTCGTTTTAAATATTTATGTAACTTATTTCTAATCGTCGACTATGTGAGGTGCAAGAAATGAAAATTGAAAGAAACTATGGAAAGAAACCTAATTACATCGTTAGTCGGGTTTTAATCGCAAGTTTTAAAGATGTATCAAAGTCGATACGCAAATACCCGATAATATCGATTAGTTTGAAGTAAAACGTACATATAAAACTAGAAAACTGATAAAGCGAGCTGACTTTCAACGTGTGTCGTTTAATACATATTGATGATCAATATATACTTTAGCATCAATATGTTTAGTTTCACGAATAATATCGAGAGCACGTGTATTCATCGGACTCGCGTCATCACGTAAGTACACAATTATATTTTAGTTACAACAAATTATATGCACTCTCTTGCAACTGCGATACGCTGTTTGCATTAGAAATGCATGTTTGTTTGTTTATTGTCATTATTCACGTACATGGTATTGTATGCTCTGCACTCTTTTTGTTGTTTGTTGTGATAAAAAACAAACAACGTAACTCCGTCACACTACGTCTTTAGTACGATAATTTGCGATCGTGTTTTATGAAATTAGCGCACAAACAATATTATGCTTTTTTCCCAACGCTTATTGGTAAAACGTGACAATAATTTTCAATTAGTAAAGTTGTAACAATAATCGGTAAATATTCAAATTGAAACATTTGTTGCGACGATATTATATTATCGCTCGTAACATTTTAATATTGTATCACGCGCATTATTTTAAGATTGCATGTCACAACATCATCTTGCTGATAATCGTAACGTCGGCACGTTCGCTCAGCGCGATAAAAACTGTTCCAGCTACGTTTCCATCGGAAACGCGTTCGATCGTTGAATTTAAACTCGTCTTCGCCATCCGCATGATTTATAGATAAACTAAAATATCGCGCGCGCCACGGCACGCGCGAGCGCGCTCACGATAAAAATAATCCAACCACGTGGAAACCGTGGAAAACGCGTACGCTACGTACACACATAAAAATCGACACTGGGGGAAGGGGGAGACGCGCCGCGGCAAATTTCATTTTCTCGAATCGAGATTTACGCTCGCCACAAGCAGGCGCACCAACCCCTTCGCAACTCGCCCCCGAGATGCACTGCAGCGAATTACTTTTTTCCTCGCGAGAGTATTTTTCCGCTTCTACCTTCTCCCCGTTTCTTCTCATCCCCGAAAACTCACCCTCCTGTGCCTCTTTCGTATCCGGCTATTCCGTTGGTTCCCGACGTTCTGATATTTCGGGTTCGTCGGAAGCGTAAGAGGCGATATCTTTACAAGAGTGTTTTTTTTGCAACAATTCTTTCTCTCGTTTCCCCGTTTCTCTCTCTTTTTTCCTTTTCGCTTCGTCGAACATCCGTGTTTTTCTTTGGGCTTGTCTGGCGATCGTCCACCCTCGTCCGAAGGATCGAAACGAGGGTGACTTACTTTCGAGACATTGTCGCCAGACAACGCACTTGCACGCACACACATCTACACACGTATGCATGACGATACGTTGGCTCTGTTCCAGCTCATGAGCTTTTGACAAATCTCCAATGCCAATTTCCCTTTCCCTCTCTCTTCTTTCTTTCTCTCTCTCTCATTCCCGACTTTGTCAATGAACGATGAAAATCTCGATAGAGTAGCCGTATTGTGTTTACTCGAGTGCATTTAAACGACACAGTTGTTTGCTTCGCCTATTAACCGTTTATCGTTTGACTTTTACACAAGCCTAACAAAATAAAGGAAAAACAAATTTTTGCTGATTATAAAAAAATTCACATCTCCATAAAAAATATTATAGAATGACAACATGAATGACTCCCATTCGCTTTTTCGTGGATTTAAACATAACCGGTTACGTCTATATATTTACGGTCAATTACACTTTTTTCCACCGCCGTCGCTGTTTTATTTCGCGAACGACGCCAGCGCAAATATCGCGCGTTTGCAAAAATTTGCGAGCGCCATAAAGCGCACGTTTAGGCAGCATATTTGATGAATATTCAAGTTGCTCTCTTGATGCAACGTGTGCTCGATCATTTATTTTGTGAAATTAAATCGGGGTCCGCTACTGCGAAATTGTTTCACGCGACACACACGCGTTATATAACGTGCACTCCCTCATGTGCGTCTGTCTCTTTTACCCTTACGCTTGCCACGACGAAAATTCGTGGACGGCGATTTCGCTGCGTCTTTACGGGGGATTTGTTCCCACATTTATATTCCGCGGGAAAAGAGACAGAGAGAGAGAGAGAGAGAAAGAGAGAAAGAGAATATTGTACACGAACGGTGTCGGGCAGACCAAAGTAAATGCACCGGCTGAAGAAACGCACGCGGCGGTAAGAGCAATATTATCGTTGAGAGGGAATGATAACACCCCGCCGCATATGTTACTGTACCAAGATACAAGTGTCGTCTCTCTCTCCTTCCTGGAATATCAGCACAACTGGGCCGAAGAGTATTTGGACCGACAAAAGCGAAGAGAAGGGAAGATGGAGACTGGTCCCGCATACATCTGGATATTCTAAAAGCGAGACGAATTACGAGCGTCGAGATATTTATCCTGTCGATAATTACTTCTGCGATTAGTGCGCGGCTTGCATACACCTTTCTTCGCGCATTAAAGCTTTCAACTGAGTTTTCCGCTAATGCTCTTTTGGCTTTCCACAACTTTTTTTGAGTAGTTTAAATCGTTGTTCCGAACGCGATAGCTTTTTGATAAAATTTATTATAAGCGCGAGAACAAATAATGTACGTAAAATTAAATTAAAAGAATACTTGAAAAATAGATTGACGATGAAAAACAAATTTGCAACATCTTGGAAAACCGTTTGATAAGCCTGTGTATATGTACATCACATCTATTTATAAGATCATCTATTATATGTTCGTATATAATACTTCGGTATATAGTTGTTCGCCACAGAGCTGCTCTTAAGCTAAACATTCCGACGGATTTTCGCCGAGCGTGCTCACGATCGTTGAATAGCAATGAGATTCCTCCCTGGTGGATCTTCCTTTCGGCGCGGCGCAACGCCAGAGGCAGCGGCAGAGGCGCCGAATTTTCGGGCCACGATCCGTAGGAAAAAGCCGGAGCGCTCGCCTCGCGCCTTACGAGAAAATCGCGCAAAACAAAACTTAACAAGGGCACTTTAAAGTTGCCCGCGGCTTTTCGCGGCCGACGGCTCGCCCGAGTCTGGTGAGAGAGGTAAGATAGGTAGATACGCGGAAACTAGGTAGGATCGTTAGAACTCCATTTCACTTTATTGTAATTCCATTTTTTCCATCGAAAAATAAACGCTTTGGTGCCCACGTCTATCGCGTTACCAGCGAGTGGTGGAAACTTTCGGTTCGATGAGAGTTAAATAGCATTCACTGGCAGCTCCCGCGTCCTTCACGCTCTATTTTTTTTCCTCCTTCTTGCGCATCTTCTCCATTGCACTTTTTTCGTTACTCTCATCACATCTCACGTCTCTCTCCGGTGAATTTTTTCACATTTTTATTTTCTTCTCTCCCTTTCTCGTTTCTTCTCTTTCTTTCGTTGCGGTAACGTACCCATTCGATTCGTTTCCTATTCGATCTCTCCGCTCCACGACCTCTCTCCTCCATCTCGCTCAAGACTAATAATATCATATAGTTATCGTAGCGCAGTGAAGATCGCACTTCGATATTTCGACTACTTTTCCATCCTCACTGTGTGAACTCGACTGAACTTATACTATATCTTATCGTCAACTTACATCTTCATTCCATCCTTTTTATATCCTTTTCCACCCCCTTGAAATAGAAACGTTTGCTTTAGTCGTACAATAATAAGAGAAAATTTTTTCGCATTTATCTCAAGTTGTCCAGCGCACGTATCGGAAAATCATTTCAAAATTTGCATTCTTGTGATATTCATAGCGTTTATTTTTCTATTATCACTACACGATAAAATGAAGCAAATTTGCGCATTTGCTCAGCTCTTCCGAAATACTTCGGAACATTTTTCAGTATATTTTTGACAATTTTGTTTTAAACGGTACAGAATTTAATCTCTCGGAACACACCGATTTAGATTCTTTTCTATTTTTTCGTTTCTATTTTTTTCATTATTCGCGCGATCGAACACCACTTCATCATGCAATTTGTTTCCATTTAGATCGAAACATTGTAATTTTACACAAGACGATTTACAATTTGTCAAATTAATATCGACAACGTCGATAGTAAAATGCATAATAAAATTCTAACAACAATTTGTAAATTCGGAGGAAAGTCTAGCATCGCGAGGATAAGAAAAGCGAAAGAATGTAAAGCTATACGTAGGTTATAGCCTCGTAAAACAGGCGGAGTGAATTTAAAGTCGCGACGAAGCCTTCCTCTACCTTTTACCTTTCTCCTCCTTACGATTTTCCTGAAACCGGATACTTCTGTTTTCATCAACGAGAAGGTGATAAAATAGCGCGCGAATAACTCGCTGCTTTAATCAATCTCGTAGAAACTTATTTGCACGACTGAGCTCCAAGGAGATACGAAGTATCAGAACGCTGCAAGTTCTGGAACTTTTATTACGCGAACAACCGTAAGAGCGCAATAGAAAATGTATATCTGACTCTGTCTTTCTATAACAAACAAAAAACCTGTTCGTGGCCCCGTAATAGCGAACAAATCAAATAACGATACGACTAATCAGATCTGTTGCAGCAATATTCGATATCATGTTCGTGGATGTGAAATAAATCGTTTCAACAGTTTTACCCAGTACAAACACGGGCATTTTTCGTCTTTATTCCTTTGCATACTGCCTTTCGTTTAACAAACCGTTCAAGCGTGTAACTGCTGTTTTTCCTCTATACATCTGATATTCTCGTAATGAAATTGCGCGCCAGCTCGAATTGGGGAGGGAAATATTTTTTTGTATCTCTGCAAAGGGACGCGAGAAGAGCGAAAAGTATATCATTATTAATCGAATTATCTTGCACGCTTAAGAATTAAAAAAATAAAACAAACAAACAAACGTGGGGAAATCGCAGCGCAATATCGTAAAAAATTACGGATAAGAAATTTCGTGCGCATAAGCAATCTCGCTTAAAATAATCCATCGGAAAATCGAGAGCGGTCTGTGGGAAGATCTGTATCGAATTCTCCAACAAATATTTACGAAATCTCGTGATGAGAGAAGGCGGTTACGGCAAGATCTTTCATCCGCGACCTGGTCCGAAGACTCTGGATTTCTTATATCCGTGCGATGTTTTCTTAAGTCTAACATTAAGAGAAGTGTCATCCCTCTCTTTGATGACGCTCCCATTCGCTCTCGCGGAGTTTGAGGGTGCACGTGTGCGCGCTCTCTGACACATCACGTTGGATTTATTATTACAATATAAACGTTTAGGTTTTCCCTTGTTACTCCTCCTAGCGAGTAAAAAGCGCCGATTCGTAAGTCCACGAGTGTTCCATTATATGTATTTCTGTTCGACCGCATTTTATACAACTTGCCAGGATAAGCATTGTTACCACGTTGTTTGCGCCATTATTCGCATACTGTGTATTATTCTTGCATTGTTGTATTTTATTGTTGATTACGTATGTAAATGTGCGCGTTGCGCGATATATTGTATGAGACTTTGTAATAACAAATACATATATTGTAAAGTTCACTTCTTGCATTTATTCTCTGTATTGCTCGTTATTCTTTCGAAAAAAAAACAGAAAGCAAACATGTGGGGGATCGATATAGGAAAGGAAAGAGACGTCAACGTCCGCGCACGAGACATTTAGTTTCAGATATTTGAGAAAGTAACGCAAGAGGAAAAATAATAAGTCAAACTCTCGGTAATGTATAAGATAACGAACTGATAAAGAAGAAAGTGAGGCAAATCGCGCTTACAAAAATATCATCGTTAGAATAACTCCGATCGCTAAAGTCACCCTCTTTCGTAAATATTTGCCATCTCTTCTTTGCCATTGGTCTTTCGTTTTAGACGTTGCTCATAGCAAATCACTTCTTTCTACGTGACTGAACAGCAGCGGAGCTGCATCCGCGCAGGAAAAGTTGAAGCAAAACTTATTTTCTTCTGTAGAGCTCTTCTATCAGCGCGACAGAAATTTTACTACATAATATTGCACAGACAGCAAGGTATCGATCGCGAAAATGCGATATTAATATTTAAAAGGATACTCGCGCGAGTTTGCGTTACCGAAAAATATTAAAATCAGTCAGTCCTCTTGCGCGCGAATAAAATACACATTTTCGATTACGTAATGGAATGAAATCTGTTTACTGGATATCATCAACATGCTGTTCTATTAATTGCATTAAAATCGTCGCGCGACATTTTATTCGGACACGATTCTACATGAAAGTATGATAATGTTAAAATGTTTGCCGGCATTAATCAGAAAGGAATAATTGATACATGTCGAAATTCAATAATATTTCCGATGATCGCATTGTATTTTAATTCGCTTGTTGTTTCGCATAAAATTTATCGTAAATAAATTGTGACTGAAACAAGAGAAATATTTTATATCGATAAGAACATGAGTATATGTATTTATTTATATTTTGTTTCGATATTACTAATTGGGCAAATGAAATAAATGTAACTTCAGATGATGAATCAACAATATTAGGAAATAACATACGTAATCCGGATTATTCAGTTTTTTATTATTTATCGTCAGCTGCTTGACGAGATAAAATTTTCGTCGCTATCGATTTTCACGTCAGAGAATGGGAAGAGGAAAATGTCATACTTCGCCGCGAAATCCCTAATCGCGTGATTCAATCGATACACACAGATTGTGCCAGATTGCCTGGTGTCAGCATCCCCTTGCGTCTTCGATCATGTGTTTCTCCCACATTTTAACAAGCGTTAACGAGTCATTGTGGCTGACGGGCGTTATTTATGCCCCGCGTGGCGCATTTGTAATAAAAGCCGTTTCTCCTTCGCGTGCTTGCAACACCCTCCTATCGATGAGGAGGCGACGAGAGATCGGGCGAACCAAATGAGTTGTAAACCGCGGCTCGTAAAGGAATTTCTGTCAAGTTGCTTTTACGATTTCGAAGATTTAGAACCGACGACTCGGGCTGAAAAATCGAGAAAAATGAGAAACGAAAGAAAGACGCCGCAATCGCAAGGGAGGAGAGCCGCAGCTCGGAACGACAGACGAAAGATACGATTAGAAAGCAGTACGGATCCTCTCGCGCGGGTTTCCGAGAAATCCTTTAATTTCACTCGAAAGTAATTACGACGACGCTTAATGTGGCCCGACGCGTATTCGTCGTCGTTGTGACTACACAAGCATGATATCTCTCGGACAATTTCCGCGTTTGCTCGCAAAGGCAGGCAAGACAAAATAGTACGAGTTTTTTTGCTAAGTTTTCTTTTTTGCGAACGACACGGCAAATTATGTAATTTTGTCACGACTTTGTTGAATCGGCAGATGAAAGAACTTGAGATGTCCAAGTTAAAAAAACTTAAAAATGTTTTTGTTTTTCTCGTTTTTTCTAGTTTGAGTTGAGCTTAATTAAATTTATGTTATTTTTTTGTAACATTACGCTTTCGTTTACAATGCGAATGAAAGAAAGAAATTCATCGAAAAATAATTTTACCAGAGAATAAACCTTATTATTTTTCCACGTCACATGTTTACACATAGTGCAAAACGTGCATTTCACCAATTTATTTTTTTATTTGTGTCAACATGTTTCGCGCACACGGGGGCTGTCACTTGTCCAGAAGCCCGTGCAAATAAAACTTTGAGAGAAAGAAACTTACATTATATTTCGCGACTTGGCACAAAAATCGCAAGCAAGATACAAAAGTGAAATTTGTAACAATTTACTTCTTCTTCTCCGGTGTTCATATACCGCGCGTGTGTGCACAGCGCTTTATTACAATTATTGTTGTTTCATTCTTACTTGCTCGCTGCAAATTACAAAATGAAAAGCGAGGTGTGTCATTAAGTAATGACATCATTAAAATAAAATTAGATATTTTTAGCCTCGATCAGATCCGGCAATGTTCGTCGGGTAACACCAAAGGTTGACGCGGAAATCGATACACACTGCGGATACATTAACAAGAACGGTCCGTTCCGTGTCGGAGATTAACGGAAACCGCAACATTGCGTTGAAAAGTACGCATACATTACCGAAGCTAATTATGAACGTTCGCGTGACGCTCTCGAAAAAGGGAACACTTGGAACGAGGAGAGAGAGCGAACGCGCTCATCGTTGATAAGTTTCAATCGACGAGGGTGCGTAATAGCGTCAAGTGGATTCGCATCCCTCCCTTTTCCTCACCCTCTTCCTTTGTTCTCACGACGGGATTACCTCTCTTCCGATATTCAAGATCTTCCGTCGGTTTGACGGAAGAACCGCCGACCGAGAGAAGAGACAAGAGATGGACTTTTTGCTCTCATTGAATTATTATGCAAAGTAGCAATTAACTTTTCCATTCGGTAATGGCGCGCCCGAGACTTTCATATAAGAGATCGCCGATGAATATTTAAATATAATGCGCAACCAGCGGAGACCCTAGCGTGGCGGGCGCGATTGGACGGATTCTTGGCTTCGGAAATGAAATAGATTCCACCGCCTAGATGAAACGCGGATTAAAGCCCTATTTACATGACGCGGCGGGTGTGCACGGGGTGTCGCGTTGTACCCACGCGGGAGAATTTTTAGTGGATTTTAATAAAAGAGCGCGCGATATGAATATCGTATAATCTCCTATCCGCGACTTAATTAAATTTGTTGAGATTCAATTTTATGCGACAAAAGTGCAACTTTATTAAAAAAAAAAAAAGAGAGAGAGATCGATTCCGGCCTCGTTTAAATACTTATTCATCCTCGCTAAGATTACTTTTTTTTTTAACCTGGATCAAAGAACACAGCAACACTGAGGTCTTACTTTCTCTTTACCCGCTATATAATTTCTCAGTTATAATTACGCTAGTTCCTTCTGCGAACTACGTTCATTATTCCATTACGCCAAGTACGCAATGTGATTTGCGTGTGTTTCTCCTACTCGGGGTTTAATCTGAGGTCCTTAAATTCGTAAGAGAGACGCGCGAATTTACAGGATGGTAGCAGTTCAGCGAGCTACAAGACGAACATCGGGGATGCATTTAAGCGCCGTGATTTCCAGCGAGAATCGAATAAATCTCGTCGGAAGCGCGTTACAAGGCCGTGCTCACCTTGTGTTTAACATCGAGCAAGCGAGTAAGTACCTGATGTAGGTGACGCAAAACATAACTATAATTAGCAGCGACGTGGCGTCGCTTATGAGAACGAATATCCTGACCGCGAGAGAGTGCTCGGTAGATTCGGTCGGAATTTAGGAACGCGCGTCCAACACAAACCCCTCGTCGCAAAGCCGGGCTCGTTAGCCAAGGCTCGCAAATTCGAACGACGTGCCGTGCCGATGATTGCCGAGTCGCAATGCAGTAGCATATTATATCGCGTGCATAATGACGGCCTCGCATGAATGCACAGCGTTTTCGGTGCGTTCACGCCGATTCGAATGTCGACAAAAGCTGAAATTGCGCTGTGATGTGATGATCGCGGTTCCATTTTCACGCGGCGCCGCCGCCATCGACTTCCTTGTCTTGCCAACTTTCGAACCTTCGCATTGCCGCAATATGCGTATTCATGCGTTTTATGTATTTCATATATTGTTCTATTATATTATAACACGTGTTTTACAAGCAGAAAATAGCGTACGATTAATCGCAAAGTCTCGTAACGCCGATTAATTAAATTTCATTACGTCGATCTATAAAATATAAAACCGACACGAGAAGCATTTTGTTCCGCGACCACGCCACGACCGGGTATGTATAGTTCGTGATAAGATACAATTATCAGGCTGAAGTAATTTTTCGCGAGCGAGAGCCGCACTTATAGTCGTAAGAATTCTAGAACTGTGCCAGCGAAGCAAACTAACATCAATATGTGTATGTGTGTGTGTGTGTGTTGTGTGACGCCGGAAAGTTTTAATTTCTTCAAGCGCAGTAGATCGTCGGATCTCGCGAAAATAACGTAAATCGCCACGTTAACTCCAGTTTCCAGAAAGCGCCGTTTTAATGCACCGTCAGAGATTGCAATGTAGCGATCTAAGAAGTTCAACTGGTTAAGATTCTCGCAATATTGTATATTATTTCTCCGTATCTCGAGTGTTTAATGTGGAATTATGCTAATTTATGAAGCGTACGTAATATTTAACATATTTATCGTAAGAGATTTTAATGGCGTCAGCCCTCTTATTGCTAATTTACATTGTGTGTAAAATATAGATTTATTTTCAGTATATACCGTTCTCGGCTATAGACATGCCGCTTAATTTCACAAACAATTATTGTAATAATAGAAGATAGATCTGTCTATTTATTCTTTGTTAATAATTGTTTTAGATTTATTGTTTGTTGATACATTGGATTGAATGAAATCTTTGTCATCGTCCCGCGCGAGACGATATATGTAAAGCAGCTCGATCGTATATTAGCGACTTTCTCTCTGTAGTCAATGATAAGGAAAAAGTAGAACAAGACCAAAATGACGAAGCGGCATTAGAAGAACGCCATTAGAGACTAATTATCTGGTTGGCTTCGCGGCTAATTAGCTGGGTGTAGGCTCATCGACTACGGAGCGGTGGAAGCAAAGGTGAGGAGGGTATGGTCACTGACTGGAAGATGTAATCGATTCTATTGATTTTACTATCTACGATCTTCTCTCGCGCGGCATATTTCTGCCCGTAATAGCTAATGCATATTTATTATCGCTCTAGGCATCTTCGTTGCATTAACATGCACATTATGAATTATATCGCATTTTTTAGATTTTACATTTTACTTAACTTTATAATAAAAAAAAAAAAAGTACTACATCGTAACGTTAACGCACGTATCTTTATTCAACTAAGAAAATCGAAATGGAAAGAGATACGAATTATATATCTCTTTCCATCTTTTTTATCTTTTGTATTTGTAATAAAAATGTACATGGCACGAGGAAAAGATGAGGAACGATTGAATTATTAAATTTTGATCAGTTCGTGTTTCGCGAAATCATCGAAAAATTCCATTACCTTGATCGTTGTTGACGTCAGCGGCAAGGATCGCGTGTCAGCGTTTCAATATGACGGCGGCGCCTTATCGCGCTAATAAGCTCGACTTGTTCGAGCCGCGGATTAATACGGTTATCCGACCGCCGAATGCGTTCGATCGCCGAGACGCGGCTTAAAGCCCCATAATCCAATTAACGCATTGAAAGACGAGATTGACAGTGAGACGACGGAGTTTCGAAGGACGCACATTCAATCCAAATCCGCTCATGTCTAATCGATCGTCGAAATGCGAGCTGTCAAACCATTCCCGCGAGACCGAGGTTGCATTACGACGTATCAACCGCGGTGCCCGATTACAACTGCAGTCTGTGCGGACTCGATCGGAGATAAGTCGCGCGCTTCTCTTCCCTCTCGTGATTGCGCTATCAAGAGGTTCCGGCTGTTGCGTATCGGGCATTAAACAATGTCCGCGATTGCAGATGCATCGCGCTATCTCGCAATTCGAGCAATGTAATGAAAACAAGATTGTCACGATATCCGATAATGTTACAAATGTCAAAATAATTGCGAGTACATTTCTTTCCAGACGCAGGAAAGATACTATTATATTACAATTAAAGTCGCTGAATCGAGACTCAAGCGAAGAAGAAGAAGATAAATTACACATAATTTTAAAAACGCCACAGAAGTTTTTCTGTAACGTTCACTTTGCCTGATATGATCTCTCTCTTTCTCTCTCTCGACGCGAACTCGATCCAACCGGATAAGATTTTCGTAGCATATTATAATTATCCCTAATTGCAAGATTTATCAGACGTCGACAAATTCATTATAATCTAATCCCTTCGGCAATTTGCATAACTTTCGAACTCACTGATTCAAATCAAGATAAACGTCTTAAAAGTGCGTATATGCGTGTGTGTGTGTGTGTGTGTGTGTGTGTGTGTGTGTGTGTGTGTGTACTGATAATTAGTAAAGAAAAAGATTTCTTTCTGCAAAAGTAACAAGTTTCTGTCGCAAGCATAGATAAGTCCGAAAATAAATACGTAAACAATTAATTTGCTGAGAAACAAAGCTTCTCTGTCAAACAAATCAGTAGTTGATTGAATAGAGATAAGTGTAGTATAAGTGTGTATTTCTCGAAGTATGCAAAGTAGATGAAAGCGGGGAAAGAATTGGAAAAGCGAAGAAAGAGCCGGGATATAAACGGAAGCGCCGTGGCGCCAAACTACAAACGTAAGATATCCTACATTTTTCTGTGAATATATATTCGCGCAATAAAGTGGATATCGAGATCCAGGCCACTGATAGGGGTTCTTTCTCGAGCACCCCCGTGCCACTACAACCGCATCTGCAGTCGTTGCGCTGCGCAACGACCACTGATACCAATCCGCGGCAATCCACACTCACGCGTATCCATGACGCGCACCGACGTATCCACAAGGACGCGCAGACGTATCGACGTGTCTTCCTGTAACTGATTGCAGCGGCGTAGTAGATAGAGAAGATGGCACGAGCTTTTCATTCGCTCCCTTTTCCGCGCGCGCGAGCGCTCTCTCTCTCTCCTCCTTTGCAAGCTACAACACCGATCCCATTCTTCTTCCTTGCACTCATCGTTTTTCCTCTTCTGTTGCCTCTCCTGTCCTTTTTCTTTCCCCGGCGATACTAACCCGACCAATCCTCCGCTTCCTATCATCCTTCTTTCTCGTTTCCTCTCTCTCTTTCTCTACTTCCTTTCCTCTTCTTTTTCGCTTTCGTCGCTTCGACTGGCAAAAGGGAAGTCTATAAATTCGCGCGGAGAAATTGTCACGAGAAATATGGAATATTGATTGCGAGCAAAGCTACCCTCGTCGCCGCTTGGGAGATGCGGTTGAGTACGAAAATGCTTTGCCAAACGGCGATTCCGTAGAAGCGGTGAGATCGCACTAGAGCGACCAGTCGTCAGTTGTAGGAGGGTCTAAGTCACGCTAACCCTCCTCCTTTTCATACCGACGTTTCCCTCTTCCTCCTCATTGTCGTCTTGGCTCACGGTGCGTCCTGCAGTCTGTAGACAGAGGACGTCTGTCTGAATTCAGGAATTTGTTGTCATGACGACGACCTGCCTCCGTTGTATCTACATGAATACGCATTCCGCGTCTGTTTGGCCGGCAAAAACGACGAAGACGCGTCTCGCCGCATCAATTTTCCGCCCGTTATCGTCGTCATCTTCTTTTTCTTCAAGAAAGCATCGTACCGACTAGAACGCTGAGACGTGATCGTCTTTTTTAATTTTTCACGTCACAGAGGTGGCACGGATTGGCTGCGGCGCAGAGACATTGTGAGATTTACGCTTCGAATTAGCAAAAACAATTGCGTAAAAACGTCGAAAAATCTGCACAGAAATTTATCTGCACACTTTATCCGCTGTAGACAACAATGTGCCATTGTTGTCACAGTTGCGATTAAAAGCAACAAATTTTAAAAATAAACATTTTACCTCGAGCCATGCGCCATAAGGATCAAAACGTTTGAAGTGTCTTCGATAGAAAAACAACAACTGCTAAAAATACAGTTTCGAATAAAATGGCAATCGCGTTCGCATGCGGTTGCAATGAGAAATCATGAGGCAACGTCATGAGACACGCGAGCGCGATGAAAAGAACGCGTCAACCGCGTCTTTTGCCGCTCTCTGACGAGACAATCATTTCAAATCCGCGTGGCACGACACCCACCTGATACCGAGTGACGGACAACCCGAACGTCGAGTAAGCCGTCGTATGACAAGGCAGAAAGAACGTCAGTTACATCAACCCTCTGTCGAGTAAAAACAAATGGCGCGTTCTGCAGTCTGTAAGCGACACTTTTTCCACGATGCGGGCGAAGCGATAACTTGTCGCGCGATTTCCTGTCATTGAAAAAAAAAAAGAAGCGTTGATCTCCAGACATGTGTAACATCGACTTCCGCAGTTCACAAAATTATTTTCACTGCATAACGTTCTAGATTGTATTATCGATAGATAATTAATTGACGTAGTTTAGTTAAAGTAATGTACATAATAATTGTGTTTAGCATTTATTAATTACAGAATATAATATCAGCGTTTATTAATTTAGTCTGAACTAATTGATAGTCCAATTTGACTTAATTTAATCAACTCAGTCAACTTAACTAATTTAATGCAGAGAGAGAGAGAAAAAGAGGGAGAGAAAGAAAAAGAGAAATGCATTTAAAATAATTTTATCTAAATATAACAAGTTACGATTTTTTAATTAAAAAAAAGAAAACCTCTAATCAAGAATAAACGTATTGCGTCAGCTTGTACTGAACAACAGCTTTTAGAATGTCAACCCTCAGCATCTCGCGCGTATACGTGTATATGTCGCGCGCACAGCCACAATCGCACGGAGGCGTTAGTTTGTTATTACGGATAGGTAACCCTGCAAAACGTGAGCGGGCGCTAACGTCTGCGTATAAATTATTAGTCGATATTTCAAGCGTGACGTCACTTCCGGCAATGTGCCGGCTGGTTTCCGCCGTATGATGGATGGTCCCACCTGCATCCCCTATATCCCTCCTGTCCAGCCGTCCTAGTCGTCGAGCTCTTCCTCAAATCGTTGCACACACTGCATAACCGTACATACAAGCGCAAACCGCGCTCATCCATACGCATCGCTTGCACTATACGTACATAGACGACGATTTACGAGGGAACGTTTTCGAAGAGAGAGAGAGAGAGAGAGAGATAACGAATGATTGAACCGATGCGCCACGAGAGTGCAGCGAAATCTTTTTTCCGTCCGTTATCTTCTCCGCGAGAAATACGATTTTCTCGAGAGACATTCATCGACACGCTCCGTCGAACGCGACTGCCTCGTCTTATAAGAAAAAAAAAAAAAAAGAAAATCATCTTCTGGACACTGTTCCACGCCCACACTGTCCGTCAACTCTGTACCGGTTCAAATACCTCGATCGGTAATTAATAACGTGAATACGATGTCGAGCGATATCGCTTCCCGTCGACTTGCTTCCTTCATGTCGTTTCCTACGTCAGATAAAGAATAACGGTGGAAGGGAAGAGAGCAAAGAAATGAAAAGATTTCAGGTAACGTACAACGACGGCGCATCGTGCGTATATCTACAGCCAGATCGAAGAATGCCTCTCCTTCTTTCTCTCCCTTTAAAGAAAGGTCTTTTGGTAGTGTGACAAGATTTACAAACACCATTCTTGGACGATCTGTAGAAAACCTTGGGAAAACTTCTTCCAAGAAGTTTTTTATAGATTACAAGTAAAGTGTATTGATGTTCCTTAATAACAAAATCTTTTTCAATTATCTTAATTGAAGATTATTTTTTAATTAGAGATACTTCATGAGCTATCTCTTAAAAGATAATCGAAATAAATTGATCACTTCATTAATATATAGTCGGTTAAAAAAACCTGCCATTTTTTATATTAAATCTGAGTATGTTTATATATATATGAGTTTTACATTTATACAATGTGTATTACTTTTAAATAAAAGATAAAGTAGATTAACGTTTTATTTTAAATTCATCTTCTTTCATTTTGAGATTAATTTGTAACTTTATTATTTATAAGAGAAAAAAGATTTGTCGTAAAATAATGAGCAATGAAATTAATTATTCTTTGACACACTTTCAGCAGATTGTATAAGAATTGAATTTTTGCTATTTCCTATTTACCGCGAGTATTTTGTGCAACAAAATCGTAATTGATTCGCGGTTAGGTGCGCAATTTCTTAAATACGATAAAATATGATATCGTCTTTGCGGAAGACGCGGAATATCGACGACAATGCGAACCGTAACGATACTCGTCCCATTCTCCCTTGTTCAGAGAAGTTCCGAGATGGTCGAATTCGAGAGGAGCTTACGGGTAGTTCTTGCCATCACAGTCGGAATTTCAGTTCGTCGATAAATAAGACGCCGGGGTTATTAGATATCACAGGTACGGATCAAATTCCAATTTCGGTGTGGCGTGGGTCAAGGGGGGCAACCTCCAGGGTTAGGGATGAAAGAGACGGAGTTTCCGTGCGGCTTGTTTGCTTCACGAGAATGTCGGAGGTTCTGAATAAGAAAGGAAGCACTGAAATCACATCGTAATATGTCACCTGATCTATATTCGTAAAATTTTATAGCTTTTGTAATGTGAGAACAGAATATTGCAATAACAAGTTTTAGCATAAAGGATGTGCTGAGCTTTGCTAAGAGCTTCTCGCACAAAAAACTGTTTTAATAATGTAAGTTTTTTAATTGATAATAAATGCGTGTCTTTTTCACGCGAACAGACTCGTGAACAGTTTCAACAAGATGTTTTCAAAAAAACTATTAATTTGTTACGATTACGGTTAAAGCTCATGATATTTTTTTGTTATGAATAGTGCAGTTCGAAACGGCAATCGATCGTAATTTCATAAGGGACGGGAGGTGAGTTTACCAGGCGCTTTGTTTACCGCGGGCGTTTCGTTACCTGCGCGTTTGCCTTTCCTCCGAAAACCACCGTCAACTACCGGGATTTCCCTTCCCTCGCCTAGCACGTTCCAGTTTCAATGGCAGATAAAATAGCGCGATGTCCAGCCTTCGCCAACACCACCGTCGCCGCTCGCCACCCCCGTGCTCCCTCGCGACTGGTCAATAGCAGCCGATGTGAACACCACCAACGTGCCGCTGGCACTTTTAACGGTTTCACCCTGCTCTCTCTCTCTCCTCTCTCTCTCTCTCCCTCTTTTTTCTCTCTCGCTTCGCCACCTCCAGTGCCACCGTCGCTTTCACCACGTTACTTCATCCCATCTCTTTTCTGCGTTCTCCGAGTCTATCACGGACTGCTCACCCGTTCTCGTCATTCTTTCTTCCTATTCCTAATGGTGCTTTCCTCTTCTTCCATTTGTCATTCGCCATTCGCCATCGAGTCTATTGACTTTTCTTTTTCGCTTTCCTCCTATTGCCCCAGTCTTTTGATTTTTCCAACCCTTCTCTCCTCCTCATTTTCGCTGTCCCAATTCTTTCGTGCAAGCCCGCTTGATGGCCATTCGTATGTCTCGCGTGCACTCGTCTCTGGCAAGAGAAAGATAGCCGTGCCACAGGGATACGTAGCGCGCGTCGACTATTTTTCGGTGCGCGAACGCCGGAGGTTGAGCGAACGGACGAGTGGTCCTGCGGCATGAAAAAAATCGTTCGCGAAAAATCGGAATGTAGTTACCAATCTGCAATGCAAACTCGCGGTTTCGCGTCAGTTATGCTCTCGTCGGCGAACGAGAGGGAAAAAAAGAAACGTTGACAGAGGGAGAGGCGATTGGCGCGCGAAAAGATCGGACCTCGTTCGGTTCTGATGTAATTGTATCCCCTAATATCGGGAGGCAAAGCGTGCGACCCTTCTCGATCGGTTTGGCCATCGCGCCGACAGCGATCCGCCAAAATGGTTTGCGCGGCAGTTCTTTGTTTATGCGCAAAAACATCGAGCTCGTAAAATCTCCCGCGCGAACGAAGTGTTTTGCATTGCTGACAGCTATTTCGCTATGTTTGTATGCTTTATGTGTAAGGATATACACACTGTATTTACATTTAGAACCGTATTTACTTATAGAACTGTATTTATTTGTAAAACTGAAAATTATGTACACACATTTGGCATCTGCGATAATTATGTACATAAATGAAATATAGACCGCTACGCGCACGCAAAAATCCGCTGCCGAATTAAACTATATTTCAGCGAGTTTATCTTGCACGAATTTCATTCGAGCACCAGTTGGGCTAAACATGAATTACGTAAGCGTAGCGGTTTTAATTAGACTCCAGAGTATGCTTTGCAGTTTTGTTCGTTGTATAAATTTTTCGTAAAAAAATAAAAAAAAATAAAAAAAAAAAAGAAAACCTTGTGTCGATTGTGCAGCATGCGGAAATTATTCAACGCGCGGATAGTTTGCGTTTCATGCTCTATCGTCCAATGAAAACGATTGTCAGAGTGGTAATTTGCCGACATGTAATTTCGATCTTAAATTTCACATTAGTGCACGTTATTTGAGCGCTAATTACACGATAAAAACGCCAAGAATTTTAATGTCACGTAGATATTCGTCGAGTGTGCGCATTCGTTGAGTGAGCGTATGTTGAGTTAGCATGTTAGATCGACTTTTTTTTTTTTTACTGACCGATACATTCGAGTACAATTGGAATTCTATTCGCATGAGCACGCGCTCGCATTCCAGTTGTACATGAACGCTCGTGCATCGTGCACTTCGCGCGGCAGCGTGCGTAAATCTACGATTATTATGTGTGAACGCACATAAATTTGCGGACGGCACTGCATAATGAAATATTTAAACGTGTGTACGTTCGTAAAACGAAAATTAAAAGCAAAATATCTGCCGCGTGTGCATCCACTCGACTGCCAGGAAGATTCATTCGATGTTGATTTATTTCTATCACTTGCGGTCGACAACAGTCGGTAGATAAATCGCGCGTATAATAAATTCAATAAAAAAAAAAAAAAAAAAAAAAAAAGAACCACTTGTGTGTTGTGTTTTTCCGCATTGATTTTCTTCTTATTGTAAAATAAATTTTTCTATCTTAAGTGCTTCTTTCTTGTGCCGACATTCAGCTACATTCGCCTGTTACATTTGCCGAATTCAGAATGAAAATAACTTTGTGAACCATCACGCTTATTCGTGGCACTAAAGCTCGAAAATATCACGGTTTGCAAACGCGCTGCAAAATGAAGAAATTACGCGTGCATTGCCGCCGCGTTGCCGCTCTCGAATTTCGCGGATCAAAACGGCTTTAAACGGCCGCGCTCAAATGACTTTCGGCACGCCAAGATTTCGTCGATCACCACACCACCGGGTCCGTAGAGACCAAGTGGCACAAACCCGAGCGATTGTCCCGAACGACCCTTAAACCGGGATTCTCGGAGTGACGTGATGTGCGGCAGTTACACGGGGCTAATTTACCCCCGCTATTCGCCAGATTCGTCGCCGCGATCCGATCGCCTGGTTCTCGTGCAGCGAGTGCGTATATATAATACACGTGGTATTACATGCCGTATAAACCGCCGCCGACACCGACAGCGCCAGTCACGTAAGCCGCGAGCATCGCAATAATCGCCGCTCCGTCCATCGTGTATACGTGCAACTTACGTTCGGCACGTGTGTTTAATCCGCGAGCCAGATCGCTGGTTAAAACCGGTTCTCCGGCAATCTCGCGATATCATTTACACCATTCCGCTCGCGACACCGGACGTCCAGGTAACAGCATAATTCAGTACCGATCATCAGCGCATACGACAATACGCGTCGCAGCAACTTCGAGCACGTGCAACGTCGCTGGACGCTCGATATTTCGTACCTCCGCAGCAGAATCACCGAACTACGGAATTTTACCATCGATGTGACATTTTCGTGGCAGTCTCTCATTACTTACAAAAACACTTTTTTCTTAATTAATGCATAGCTTTGTTTCATAGTTTCTTTATGCAATTACGAACTATTGTTTCTTCGTACGAACTATAGGTACACTCTTTCTCTCTCTCTCTCTTTCTATCTCGTATCACTTGCATGCTTAAATATGAACAGTGTAGTACGGCGTTTTCGGTTATTATTCGGGCGTGTACATGACGTATATGTGGGAGAACGAGTTCGTGAGGAGAGTTGAGCTGTTCCGCACCCGCAAACTATTGGTTAAAACACGCCTGCCTCATTAGCGCGACAAGAATATATGCGAAACTGAAATTGCACACGATTGAAGACGCGCGATGCGAGATAAAGCGTTCAATTTATTACAATTGAGAGTATGACATACGCCGTTCCGGCGTTTTTTTATTTTTGCCGATAAAAGCGTCGAACAATTTCTTCCCTTTCTGCTATTGAAACGGAAGCAATGCCTCAATTAGTGCAAAAATGTTCTTGAATTTTACTGAAAATCACGCAGTCGCATTTGGTGAAGCGATTAAATGGGCAGTGCGAGTATCATACATGCACACGATATTTACAAACACGTAGCGAGTTTCACTTATTTTCCTCCCGGGGGTATTCAGCGAACAAATTTAGGACGCTGATGCGAGGTAAAGGGGAAATAGTAGAGCCAACGAATACCGCACAAAAATAGAGAGAGAGGAAAGAGGGTTAGTAACGAGGAAAAGAGAAACGTGCCGCGTAGCTGCGTGGTACAGGAAAAGACTGTACGATTTAAAATGCCGCTCACGACAGGTCATACGCCATTGTCTCGGTGTTTGCAACGAATTTGCCTACGTGCCCCGATGCTTCCCGTAGTTTTCGACTGTTTTGCCGGCTGCAGCTCTCGCACGTCGCGGTTTATATATCCGCGCCAAGAAATAAACGTCTCTTACGCTGTCAACGTCGCCGCGATAGCGCGACTCAGATTTTTGTTTACTACCGATCTTCCATCTGCCTACGTGAATTTTAATATCGTAAAAGTGGTTCTACTAAGCAAAACTTGGTCACGAAGACAAACACATTCACAATAACAATTGTCCCTCGTATCTCCCTGAAAACTTTATACTTGAGAATTTAAATTGCTCTCTTCCAATTCTTGCTACGCTGTCTGTTAATTTCAAGTTCACGCTTATATGGAAAGGCGTTCTCAGCCATCACCTGATTTCAGACAACGAAGACATCACACCGGCGGTACGCCAAAGCACGACTTGGTGGTCACCGTGGGAAACGATGATCGATCGTCCTGTCCGCCCACGCCATCCGGCTCCAACAGTTTAACTTTGAAATATTGCGAGCTTTCTTTCCGTTCGGCACGTATATCTACGGCTTGCTCGTGGCTCGCGTAAGCATCAAGTTGAACACAGAGTGCTTCCGCGCGGCGGTCCCCTCTCCCGATGGTCGGGAGTATCGCGTCGTGATTTACGAGGAGACAGTGTGAATCCCAGCGCGATGCATGTAGTGAGAGAGAGAGAGAGTATGGGGTGTCGGGGGTCGAACGGGCGACTGCACGGCCATGCGACTGGGATTAAATAATTATTCGCAATCACACACAGCTGGTGCACACACACATTACGTATAGATGGTCGTCAGCGAGGCTTCAAGGTTCGTTCACACCGTGTGCGGTTACGCCGCACATGTGCGCACCTCTTCGTGCTTCTATCTAACGCCGCCGAGTGAGAACACCGTCGTACGTTCGTAAAACGTTACGTGACACGGTGTAAAAAAAAAGTCGTTAAAAAGGAGCGATGTAAATAACGCACACAGCGTGTAATAACACAGCGTCGCGGCAGCGTGCTCGCACGCTCGCGCGCTATTAACGAGGCGCCATCGCGTATATACTCGCAGGCGTTCTTTCCCGGTTAAATCTCGGATGACAACCGGGAGAGCAACGGGAGTGGATTTTTTTTTCTCTCCCGGTCGGCGTATCGATCGGGTGAATGCGTTGATGCAAACGCGCGAGTGACGCGGAACGCGGAGCGTGAACCTCGAAAATTGCTGCGAAAACAGAAACGCGCCGCACGAGCCGCACAACATGTGCGAACAACGACGAGCAAATTTGTTGATGTACCGGTGATTTCGCATAATCGAAGAGAGAGTAGTTAAACAACAGTAGTCCGACCGGGAAATATATAGCAAAGATCGGGACAGACATAGTTTCCTTCGCGGTTGTATTCGGATCGTTGATCGCTTGGATTCGCGATTTTCTGCTCGTTAAGTAAACGCGAGGATTCCCGGAGTAGTCCCGTTTCGGGCCTGCCATTATCTCCGAGAAACGCTCGAATTGCACGGAAACATGCATCGGAGTGAATACACATCGCGATAACAAAGGAGCCCGCTTGTCCACTAATTATGTGTTTGTACAATTAACACGCTTCCTGCACGCTATTATGATGAACTTAAAATCGAATAAAATTCATTATGCAGATTACGCAAAATTTCTCGCGTGAGAGCAAGAATATAACTTGAAACGCGGAAAACTTTTGTAATTTTTTCTTTGTGGAAATACACGTCCGAATGTATTTAATAGTTGGTTTTTTTTTTTTTTTTTTTTTTTTTTAACACACGTTTGAATTTTATTTGATTACCGTAAGTGCTATTTCTAAGCTTTTCTATGTTCGCGAACGAGGTTAATGTAATTACGTTTTCAGCTTGATGTATAGAGAGATTTCCATTTATGTCTATTATTTACATTGCTGCAGAATATTTTGCAACGTATATAACAAATTACGAATACGTTGTGAATATTACAAAATAATGTATGTATCTGCTAATTGCTTTTAAAACCCACATATTTTGCATAAGTTCGTACATGTAGCTCTTGTAAATTCCTGAAATATATTTCGCGTTCGCGTTTCCATCTTTTGTTTCCGTCAAATGCGCGTGTAAATTTTCTCTCATAATAGATAAATTCTCTCATAATAGATATATTCTCTAGTTCATTCTCTTCGACTCCGTGTTTCGAAAACTTTGAAAACGCATCTTCCTTCAAACAAGGGTTAAATTGCCACATACATGTTTTCGAATACTAAGGCTTTTTTCGAACAACTCTGAAACTCTCGCGAAATTCCTAGTGAGGCAAAACAATTATGCGAATTCCACAGAAGATTGATACCTATCTCGATGGGCATACCCGTGTTACGACTAACGTATGTGCGCGCTTATATTGGACAGAAGTGCTCGAAGCGTTTGCCACGGAATACTCGTCCATAAACCTCGTTAGAGAGTGACATAGACAGTAGATTAATTCCGCAATTAGTGACGTAACAAGTATGATAAGAATCGTGCTTGCCGATACGCAATAGCCGTGCGCTCGCGTTCGTCATTAATACGCGCAGATATCTATCATATCGCTTTATTTTTTTTTTTACAAAATAAAAATTAACTTTAAACACGTGTTATCTTGTGAAAATTTTATCAAATTAAAAGATTGGCCGTACGCAAAAATAGCAATGTTATTTATCTATAAATTTGCTTTTGTGCAAAAATAAACTAACGACTGTTAGTAGCGTTTCACGAAAATTTATTTGACGATCGCGTAGAACGGCGAGGACTGATGTAGCTACTTGTGAAACGAAACTGGTCAGCTGAAAACCGTTTCAGACGCCCCGTCAGCAGGTACACCCGTTCTTTCGATCGTTCATTCCCTTTGCAATTACCACGTCCACTCCGCGCTCGTTAATTATATCGCGGGGGAGTTCTAATAGAAGACGGGAGGATCGTTAGAGTGGACCAGATGCCATGTTCCAAGCGTTAAACGCGCTCGCCATCACGTACGTGCCGTTCTTGCGGGCTCAGGGCGTGCTCCGGTCTTGGGGGTAAAGTGAATTGCCTTTGTGTCTTGTCTTGCATGCATTTAGCGTTAATGGCGATAACTCAGCGCTATGATCGATGGTGCTATCACTACCGATGCCACCGACATCAATCGCCGTCATGGCCGCCTTCGCGAGGCAACAAAGTTATAAAGAAATATGTCGAATAATTTCTGATCGGATATAATTGCTTCTAAATTGATGACGCAAAAATATAACATTTCTATTGTCTCGCCGTAAGAAAAATGCATCGCGTATCTAAAAGAAGCTAACGTTTCATAGTTCAGAATAGTTTAAAAACTATAGTTTTTAAAACTTTGTCAAAGTTGGATTTCCAATAAAATTGTCAGTCACATAAAACGAGGAAATTTTTTTTTTAAATAATTTAATTTACAGTGTTATACCATTTTGTAAAACAGTTTTCTTTGTAAACGACATCACGACCGTTAATGTTATTATCCACGGCGTCGTTACACTTAGCCACCTTTAGCAAGTTAGCGGAGTATAATGTCGTGTACCGTCGCGCGGCAAACGCCAAAACACTAGTTGAGTTCGTAGGTGGACTTTCGTCGCGCTGCTCTGCGTCGGACAGTCGCAAATTACTAGACTGTCGCACGATGACGTTAACTATTACGAAAATGAGAAAGGTCCTTCACCGGCGCGCGCTCCCAAAACTCGGTGCCGAAATTATAACCCGGTGTGCAAGTGAAAGTTCATAATATCACCCGTACTATCAGAACTTTCTTGTTCTCTCTCAAAATCGGTGCAATTACAGTTTTCTGCAGCTTTATCGCCATGTGACGCGAACCTTATCTATTTTGTTTCGGCGCGTTATTGTTTTTTTACAAAAACAGAATGAAAAATACGAAACAGAATCTATGTTTTGCCCTTGCAAACCGAATATACGAATTAAATTGATATGATTGTAACTTTGTAAGTTTGCCAGATAAAATTTCGGTAAGTAATTTTTAATTTACGTATGTACGTGTGTAACATATAAAAGTCATAAGAGTCTTATTAGTGCGCATAATATATGAAGGTCGCAGAAGTCTTATTGGTTTAGAAAATCTGACGATGAAAAGTCCGTAGTCTAACGAAACGGACGGATAGGTGTATGCGTTATTCACGAGGATAGGGTTTTTCTCGAAGAAGTGATCGAGACGATTTGTATTCCCAGGATAAACTTGGTACCCGCTATGAAAGGTCCGGAAGCTTTTATCAAATCTAAAATTCTCTATTTCTCGAAATCCTCGCAACCGGATTTGCGATTTATTTAAATTTAGAATTTTCTGCATCGTGGCGTACGTAGGAATACGCGATCGACGATACGTGCACGATAGACAGTGAAGTCGCATTTGGGTGCAAACATATGTAACATCGGCGAGAGAAAAAGAGTAATCTGACGACTTGGAAGAGCTTTGACCTAGATGCAAGCGGGCAAAAATAGCCTCATGAATACGTAAAGTTTCACGATGTAGTGTAGAATACGATAACGTACTGCGAACGGTACGTTTTTGAAATTACATTGACGTGGGACTCTTGTTATTTTCGTTATATCAGAACTCTATCTTTATAAATACAAATATTTTCTCTGACCTCCGCAAAAACGTAAAGTTCTCGCTGAATTTTGCCCGGGTTTAATATTTCAGTTGGTCAACAGTACGTGGCGTGACAAAAAGTATTGATCGTCGGATAGAAATGAAAGGAGCGATGAGAAATTGATACATATAAGGACTAGAGGAAATGTAACGCAAGATGCGGCAGCAACATGCGGATAACAATTGTGACGAAAGATTCGCGCGGGGAAGAGGGAGAAAAGGAAAATGACAAACGGGATAAAGTAACGAGAAAAAAGGGGCGAAAGATTGATACGCAGATGCACACAAGTGCGGCGCATGCTGGCGTAAGCGGACGGAAATCGACAGTGGCAGCGAAAATCAGGCACATATCCGGAAAAGGAGCGCCGGGAAAGACCGAGAAAGGAAAGTCGTGAGGAAGAGGAAAGAACGAGAGAAGAGTTGGGAGAGAGAGCACGCGTGGTGAAAGGAACGCGAACAAACAGGCATCGATTTCAATGGGGAAAAATCGAGAGAACCCGCGAGTGGTGGCGGGGATAAGAGCGGAACTTAAGGCAGGAAAAACGAGGAGCGGATACATTACAGCATGCAAGTGCGGCGAAAGGGGCTGAGATCGGGCGCACGTCGATCGCAATAAGAAAATCGGGAATACGTTCGCTGAATATAGAGAAGAGGGTTGATACCGAGCGAGATATCGAGAGAGAGAGAGAGAGAGAGAGAAAGAGAGAGTAAAAAAAAGAGAGAGTAAGGACGCGACGAATAGAAAGCGTGGCAAAAGAGAGAAGGAGAAGCACATAGCTGGTAGAGCAAAGGAAAGGAAGTGAGAAAGAGACAGAGAAGAGAGGAAATGGCAACGTTTTCGTTCCGGGGGCACAAGGCGCATGTCTCCTTCATCCCCGCAATAACCAGGGTGCACGTATCCACAGCGGGACGCCGGGGCAACGAGGAACAGAGGGATGCGAGAAAGAGAGAGAAAGACACCAATCGCAGGGGCGGCCGGCAGGAGCGGAGGGCACGGACCGCTCGACTTCATGCGCGACAGTATATAACGCGGGTAATACAATTTGTCGGAATTTATTGCCCCTCGATACCCGCTCGAGTCCCCCCTCGGCGGAATCAGCTTTCTCGATCGTATCGAGCGAATGCTGCACTCGCATTTGCCGTTCGCTCTCGAGCTTTCGACAAACGCGTAAAGTCATCTCTCCTTTTTCCCCTTGTACCGCATCCCCGGCGTCCGATCGTGTTTATGCAATTCACTGGTATTTACATATACTCGCTCGGAGCGTTTCTTTGCTGATCGCAAAAAACGTCGTTGATAAATTAATTCTCTAATTAATACGACCTGAGGCTACAATAAAAATTTCGCAACAGTTTTAATTTCGAATATCTCGCTGACAATAAAAGCAATACGTAACGTTTTTTATAAATATTAATTTTTTTTTTATAAGATTTGATCAATAGTGGTACAGCGTGTAACTGCACACAAAACTTCACATCTATTAGATTTTATCGGTTTATTATTGACGTATCAATAGATCGGCGCAATCGATCAATCGCAATCAGTTTGTTTTTCATCCCCGACTATCGAAAGAGAAATACGAAACCTTCACGCATCGGTCTAGCTCGTAAAGCGTGGCTATTCATGCGGTTTTGGCTCTCGTTATTCTACGTACGTCACGCTTGTACGCGAAGTAGAATTCACGTTTCATCGCTTCGTGAAAAACGTTTCATTAATTCGTTCGTCCGCTCGCAGGTAGAAAGAGATTCTTTTGTTTGTCCTATTTAATCTGCTGGATTCCGATATCAAGAGTACGTTCATAGTGGACTCGAAAAGAGGTCACGAGGGGCTAATTGGCCGACGGACGCAAAGAAATTCAATAACGACAGTCACGTTGGAATAACGATCGCGATCGCAGGTATTATCTTCCATCGGTCAGCCAATTGCAATCCCTACGAACAGATCGATCTGCGTAGTCGTGGATCCTGATGGTGACTGACGGGAATAATTAGTGCCTTCGATCTCTCTCTCTCTCTCTTTCTCTCTTCGGAGTGCGCGGTCTAGTCCACGTTTCCGATTTGCGATCGGTTTTCGTCGTCTTTCCCCTTACCCTCGTCTTCTCCGTAATAGTCGGACGAATATAGGTAAGAAAGGAGACGATCAGAGACCAGCTCCCTCGAGTACCGCCTTCTGCAGCGGTGCAAAACGCAGCGCTTTTGCAAATTGATCGTCGTTCAACACAAGAAGCACGTAATACATATGTACGTAAGAGCGTTTACATATGTGTATAACGCACACGTAAAACGTACGTGTGTGCAATCCATGGTGGCTAACAATCACCAATAGGGTAACATTGTTGGCTTGGCGAAGCGACCGGGAGAAAAGAAAAATAGAGAAGTAATATTGTACATATCGATTCCTGAGAGAGTTCCGGCAAAAAAGAAATCCGGCTAAAATAATCATCGCTGCTGTCGATTAAATATTGAAGCAATTAATATCGTGATATTTTTGTGATGCTACATCCGGACAAAACATAAACAAACGGCCACTGTAACTGAATTAATTAGAAGGTTTTTTATTATATAGAGATGAGACTTACTGTCAAAAAAACAAGAGACATCATTATTTTCGACGTTGTTGTTATTTCATGCACTGAGCATTCAGCATTTTTCTAAATCCTGGCTTGTTTGAATCGTCTTCTCTTTATGTACTATTTTTATTTATGAAACACAATAAAAGATTTGAAAAGTATATCCGTCAATATAAATACGTACTTTAAAAATGGCAAACGTCGCATCGTACTAATTTTGTTATAATACATTGTGAAAAAAATATACATGATAATTAATAACAGCTGCATAAATTCTTACTTCTTTTATTCACTAGATTAAGATTACAAAATATACAAAATTTTTTCTCGATTCTGAAATATAAGCGAGAAACTTCAGTAAAATCTTATCTATCATATTTTCCTCACCTGTAAATTTTTATAACAAATTTTCCGCGCCCGCACATATATGCGCGTGCATATTACGAGCGCGACTACTAGGTACGCAAGTTGCAACACAAGCCGAATATAAACTGTAGGCCCCACTCGGTCACCGTCGCTGCCGGGAGGGAAACTACCTTTTGGCACGCGACAATAGCGAACCGACCATTACGTTCACCTAGACTATTCCGCGTTCCCTCTTACCTCATCCTCATCCCCTGTTTTCCTCTCTCTTAGCTTTACCTCACAACCTGCGACAGAAACGCGCGCACGCTCGCGCACGTGCAGCGAGGACCCGGTCACGTAGCCAGAAGGGAGGCAAAGAATAGTTAATTGTTTGTAATTAATATATTACATGCCGAGTGGTAAGTCCCGAGTGCTACTACATTATCCGATAGCCATCGCTTATTTACGACATCGCACAAGGACCTGCGTGGCCCACCGAGCGTGCCTCTCTGTGTATTCGTGTGCACGAATGCGCGTGTTTGAGAATAAATGCAGACACGCTGCCGCAGTGATACGACGACGGACAAGAGAGTGGGAGGAAAGTCTTTGGCCGGGAAGAGAATGCACGTGGGAGTTGCAGAGGGTGTAGGAAAGGAGGTCCGGTAAATTCCACGTGGTTTACTAGAACCGCATCTCCCTGCTCGTCCCCGCCGTTGTACGTCGGTATGCACTTAAGCGCGATATTCTACTCGTTCGAAGAATATTATGTCGTTCAAGAAGCACTGCAAAATCGTCCGACTTTCTCGTGGATGGAGCAGTTCTGATCTCGCGCTTAATCCTCTTAGGCGTATTATCTCTCGGAGAAAACTACGACGCGAGCTGCGAGCTACTATTTCATATAATTTCGATGATTGAAAGCTAATTTAAAGAGAGCACTTCGATTCGGTTCAGCTGTTGACTTTAAAAATAGAATATATACCGTAATATTTTCTTAGTGTCGAAATGAACGGTTTTATATATATAACGTCTATATATACATATATAAAACAGAATGAGTGAGCAATTTTGACACAACTGTCTCAAATTTTTTCAGACACTCTTTATAAATATCACACACATCTTGTGTTTAGAATCTCAAAGATTCAAGAAATATACCGACAGAAATATATACAGGAATCGACTTACATATCGAGAAGCATGCTTCGAATCTTGTTCATAACCGTTTCTTCAATATGCGTGCTTTCGTGTATACACCCGCTGTGTCTCGCACGACTTATT
This sequence comes from Pseudomyrmex cubaensis, assembly GCA_014825685.1. Lineage (NCBI taxonomy): Eukaryota > Metazoa > Arthropoda > Insecta > Hymenoptera > Formicidae > Pseudomyrmex > Pseudomyrmex cubaensis. The sequence continues at coordinate 94,512 of QVOA01002293.1, forward strand.
ATCCTTCCCTGACGTTGTCGGGATATTCATTGCTACGGATTCGATATTTTCCCCAAGTGACGTGGCCCCAGGAGTAATTTCACGAGACCTTCCTTCCTCGCGCCGATTCCACTCCCTTCTCTACCTTTCGATCTTCCTATCCCATCTTCATGCCTCGTCGCTGTCTCGTTCTGGCCTCCACCCCTGCGTTCCTCGTGCCGACCCGCCAGATCGCACGAATTTCCATGAAATTACGTGATACTACCGTTACCGGACGCGCGAGCGAGCACGGCGAGCGGAACCGACTGATAATTACTTTCGATCGTAACTATGGTAATGAGACGGCTAATTATAAAAAGGGATTACAAGCTGTGCTAGACGAGGTAAAGCGAGGAGACTTTCTTACGACACGACGACGACGACGACGACGACGACGAGGGACAACGACTATGCCCGACGCTTGAGTTACGACTTTCGCGACAGCTAACTACTTTTAATGAGCAGTCGCGAGCGTAATGAATAGAAAGTGCGCCCGGCGTCGACAGCTCGGCTCGTCGGCCTGACGAGCTTTATTTTCTTCGCGACAGTCTCGAAAGCTATCTTGCGGCCCGAGTTATCTACGCGTTATTCGCGTATCATTTCATTAAGTGTTCAAAATAGAAAGAAGACAAAGATCTCGCTGATACATTTTATGTTATTTTCATAATATTTTACAATCAGCAATTTAAAACATTTGAATAAATTACTTTGTATCAGAAGAGAACATTTTTGTACGATCTCGATTTGTGAGAAAACAGAAGTGGAAAAAATATTAAAATTTTTATTGACATTTTTTACTTTTTTAGAGAATAGCTGGTTTTGTAAAATATTTTTTATTGTTAATACTCGAACACGATCGATACTTTGAGTTATTCTTCTTATATATATTACTCATATTTTACTCTGTTCTGCAATGTCGGAGACGAGTGACGCGGATTGAGGCTCTCGAAGCATCGCGTATCGACGAAAGCGGAATACCAAGAGTGTTTTCGATCTTGATTCAAGATTGTCGAGAAAATGCGGGTGGAATTTGTGAAATTCACATCCCTTTTCTGAAGGATTTTTGCAAAGAATTTTTTGCATTGATCATTTTTTGGAAGAAAATAAAACAGCGAATTCACAATTTTGCCGTGTTTTTGCTTATTTCAATAAATCTACTTCATATAGCTGTCAGTTAGCTAACGTAACAACGGCACAATTGTTTTCCAATAAATGCACGTTCGCGTTTGCGATATATGTTTCAAGCTTGATTAACATACCTACGTTTTCTATAGTTTAAATCTGAAACCGCGTCGAGCTCTTGTCTTTTTGAAATGACAAAGTTTGCTATTTATGAAAAGCTAACAGTAGAAAAATTAGTTTCCACATGTACAAGTTACCAAGCTGCGAAATGGTGGAAAATCCAGTAGCGGTTTAAAGGAGGTAATAATTCGTCGGCAAGGGCCAGATAGCAGCGTTTGCAGTGAAATTTTTCCGGGGAGCATGATTTGTTGGTAATGTACTTTAGACTTTTCTGATGAAAATGGGAAATAAATTTCCTGAACGTGTGTATAATGCATTTTGCGCCGCGCAATTTCGCGCGATCTCGCATCTTTCTAATCAGTAGACCGCGCTTATCCTTCTTGGCGAAGTTTTTGTCATCAGCAAAGTGAAGCAGAAGCTTTCTTTTTATTCAGGAATAGAAATTCGGAGGATTTGCCTATTTCTCGAAAAATTTAATTCACCGAACACACGCATTTATGTTAGCGTGCTGTTTCCGTTTGTGTTTTATAATTATTCCTTAAGGATAGAGTGAGACTAGTTGGGCAACTTTTTATTCAAACTATTATAAATCTTCGCACAATTATTAGATTAATGAGAATTGTTTTAAAAGGTAGCGTATTTATCGAGCTCAAAAAATAAGCACTCATAGAGCCTTAAAATTACGTACATATAGAATAAAAATATTAAAAAAGGGAAAAAGAAAAAGAATAACGAAAGAAGAAACAGATCGAGATGTTAGAAGAAAAGTGATGTCAGCGCGCGTGAATCGAAATGTCGGTTCAGTTCTGTTCGCACAAGTTATCTTGATAACATTATACCCATGAGCGACGCGGCCACGTTGTAATTGCAAATATCCCGAAAGGTTGGGACCGTTGACCGATGAGGTCGCAGTCCACGTCGCATCGGTGATAAAGAAATGCCTCTTCGCATGAAATGCCGTTCGCGCCCGTCACGAGAGCGTGACGCGTATCTGATAAAGGAAGACGTGGGAACATTCTGCATCCAGGGGACGCAACAAGCCGTAGCAGTTAAATGCCAAGATATTACTTTTTTTCCTACGTCTGACGACGCGTTGACGTTACGTCGTGAATCAAGATTAGCGTTTCGATTAGCGTGCGTGTAATACAAGAGAGAGAAAGCGACCGGAGCTAATTTAAGAGTAGACTTACACAATAATTAACTTCTATAAATAACAGTCTCTCTTCTCGTAAAGAAAAAACCTATATATTGTCTTATCTTCTGGGGAATATACATACGTTAAATATCAATTTTGTATTAAATTTTGTATTAAATATTTACATAAAAAATAAGAAAAAATGAAGCGGTAATATATAACTCTCTAAAAAAAGTTTCTTTAGAAAAGAAAAACCATACGCTAACTATATAAAAACTATCCAAATATACAAACTATATTTGTGTCTTTTGAGATAGGAAGAGATAGGGAGAGACAGGGAGAGGTCTCTCCCTGTCTATACCTGTCTCTCCCTGTCTCTCCCTGTCTCTCCGTGTCTCTTGATAAAAATTGCGACACAGCTTTTACAAAACTCTATATCTAGACCAGGAAGAGCTAGTTCTTTTATATTCGCGCGTTGATATTTCAGGCACGGAGACTGCTCTTGCAAATTAGAACGTGGCATCTGAGGGACAAGAAGGAAATAAATCACGTGTCGAAGTAACATACACACACGTAACGCATATTTTTTTTCGCACAAAAAAATTCCAGTTGCGTTTTAAGGATACTCTGTGTTTATAGATTTTGTGAAACAGCGTTTTGTTATAAAAAAAAAATCTGAATAAAGAAAACGCTTGGAGGAGAATTCAAAGATAACAGTAGTAAGATCGCGACGTATTAGATTATATTTTAATCAGTTTTTTTCCCGCTGGAGTCTCATTCTTCACAACTGGCGAGTGTGTCACACGCAATTCGCTACTCCGCTGTGTTTCCGTCTCTCCCTCTCAACCCCGTGTCCCACGCCCGTAGTAATGCTTTTACAATCTTAATTTCTTAGTTCCTCTACTCTCGGACGGGTATAGCGGTCAAATTACCGCGTTACTAAGGTAATCCCGTTACGTCCGGTAACCAGGCTGGCGGGCTTCGCGGTGTCTTTTCTCAACGTTACTTCCGTGTAACCTCCCCCTCTCCATCAAGATAATTAACCCGGACGCGCGGCAGCCTTTCTCCTCTCCGCGTAAAAGAAAGTCCTTGAACAACGTAAAAACAGAGAGCCCGATACGAGCTTTCTCGGAGCCATTAAAGCGACAAGAAAATTTCTTAAGGATACTATCCGCCGTTACGTAGTCGCGATAATCTTCAAGAAGGGAGTTCTGGTGGACGTTCTGTCGTCCGTTACAAAGTCGCTTTAATCTGCGTTAACGAGTGACTCGTAATATCGAAGAGTAAGTCGAGCAGCAACAGCGAGCACTTTTCAAAGGGTACGCTCTGTTGATCCACATCTTTTGCAATTTATGTAAATAACACAGTCCGGCCTTCTTATCCTTTTCCCCCCCCTCTATTTTTAATATAAAGCCGAACGCGTCCTATAGCCATTTTAGAAATGAGTTTTTCTCAGACAGTTTTCCCGAGAGAAAGAGAGTATGTTTCCTTAAAACTTTTTCTTCGGACATCTTTCTTAAACGCATCAACAAGTTTCTCCTAATACATGTAAAATAACATGTTTATATAAATAATATTTTTAATATATTGTAATATATGTATCATTAAACGGCTTGTGGAGTATATTTAGCCAGACACTTCGCAAAACTTTGTTGAAAAAAGGAATTTACACAATGGCAGAGGATGTACTTTTGAAGATGCAAATACACCGCTCTTGTTAGCAAACGGCCATTATATTCCGAACACGTTGGTTCCCTTATTAGCTTTGCTCTCACCTACCAATTCTCTATTGTGCACATGCTGCTGAAATCACATTTTCATCCCTTATACTACGAGATTCGATTATTGTAACGAGAGAAAGTTCACATACTGTTGGTACCTATCGCTTTAACGAGATCTCGTTGAAGGAGATAAATGTATTGGACATTACTCATACGCTTACATGTCGAACTATTATATCGAAATTATTTCAAGGAAGAATTGCTAATAAAGAATTTTTTTCAAACTTATTCTCTGTCTATTATCGTCTATACAAAAAGAAAATTAATTCCGAACAACTCTGTTGTGAGCAAGTAATTCTTTCAAATTTTATCTCCAAGTACAACGCAAAAAACCTCTCGGATTTCCATAAAATCGATCTGCAAATTAATTAATGATTTCCCGCGCATTGCTATAAAAAACGTACACATAAATTCGAGAAGCCAATTACGAAGCAATTATACACGGAAGAACACATCGTGTCTGGCGCGACGACGCCTCGACCGCGGTCTCTCGACGAGGTCTTCGGGGAGGACTTCGACGATTTGCATTTAATCGCAATCCTCGTGCAGCGGAACATACCGGCGTGTGTACCGCGGAGATACGAATTCATAGTTTACACCGAACGGCCTCTAGTTCATATACGCAAACTAATTGTACGGCGGTAAATTACAACGCTTGTACAGCAGCAACGGCAGCTGCATCGCCGCATGTGCGCCATTGCAGGTACAAGGCTCGTTCCATAGTGCGCGCGTATACGTAGATAAACGCCGCGACGACGCGGCGAGAGAGAGAGAGAGATAGAGAGAGACAGAGCGGGAAGAGCTGAGCTCCCAGAAGGGTGAGAAGGGGATACACAGCCATAGGAAGCAATGAGAACGAAAAAAGGACACACATCGAGCGATTACACCCCAGGTCTGCACTCGATTAATAGTCATTTGCATTTTGATTGCGGTGGCGATAATTGGCGGTGCTGGTTTCGCGTAAAACCTAGCAGGAAGCCACGGAGAAGAGAAGGGAGAAAAAGAGGGTCGTTCGAATTGTGATGTCTGGACCAACTTTTTACGCATATCGCATTTGGCCGTTCGTTTCGACGGAGTTTACGAGCATGTAGTTGAGGAAGGTTGCAAACGGGAAAAGTTTTGAGTCGACCCAATAATCGAGCAAACAAAAAAAGATAGTTACTGTTCTCCAATCCTGAATATAATTTTATGAGATAGTTTTTAATTACACAAAAATCGTTAAACTCTTCAATTATAGCGGTGATCAGTTATATGTCAGGTTGTAGAGAAGATTAAATAGATCTCGCGATTAGAAACACGTAGGAGTGACATGTTATGATGTTCGCGCATCAGATTTCGTTTATAAAGAAATCTTTGTAAAAAGTTTTCAAGCACATCAAGCTTTATAGATATTTCAGTAGATAAACTAAATTTAGTGGATGTTTTCGTAAAAACACCGTCAAGTTTGATGCTTGAAAAATATGATAGCGAGAGCATATCCTCACATAAAGTACATTTAAATGAATATATCGGAATGTCATTGCGCGCCGAATCAACATATTTTTTGCAGAAAGGTGGAACAACCATATTCCAGCAAATGTCAATTTTTGCCCACTCGTAATAATGAAGATGTAGATCTAAATCCAGGCAGGGTTCCCGATTGGCGACAAGTTCAAAGGGTTTTCTCATTGATGTTTATAACACTCTCGGGAGAAGAGAACAAAGAAAAGATTTCAAGGAAATTTCCATTTTTTCCTTGCCGACACGAGAACGTTTCTGCACGCGTAGCTAACTTCTCCTCCCCTCTCGCGTGGCTTTTCGAAATGACCGAAGCGTAAAATTGCCGGTAGAATCGCATTAGAGGTAAAGTGTATCCGTCACCTGAGACCATCTAAATCTGCGCAGCTTGATGTAAGAGAGCAAAAATTCTTCCAAGGTTTTTACGCGATGCTTCGTATTGATGTTGTTGCGTATTCTAAAACTTTTGAAGATATCTTTAAAGATTAAATGACTAATTGTAAAAATGTCACGTTTAGTATTAAAAAAAATATATATATAACATATATATAATTTTTCTCTTTTGCCACCAATCGTTTTTGCTTTTACCTGCTCTTTTCATTCGAATATTTCACATTTGTAAAAGATGGACGTAGGTAGGTATAAGAGAGAGGAAATAAGTGTTGCGAGTGCTTCTCTCCTTTTTGGACGGATCTTTTCGAGCAATCGCAGACGCGAGAGAAAAAAGAACGAGTGAAAAAGAAATAAGAAGTGCGAAGGCAAAAGTGGCCGGGTGTGGTTTCCTTCGGCCTCTCGATATCAGACAGAGGGCGGACATATGAAGTTAGCAAACGTGCCAACTTGCCCATTTCCTACTTATCGAGTTTTCTCGGCGTCCTGCTTCGAGGAGTGAAGGAAAGTGAGAAAAGGAGATTGCATAGAGCCTAAAGTCGACGAGAAAGACAAGAAGAAACCGATCCGTAGAGGGCAAAAGAGTAGGAGGAGGATCACGTGAGGTAGTAGTGGCAACGTTCGCCGAGGTTTTCTTCTAATTTCCCGAACTTGATTAAAACTTGTCCGCCATAAAAATCAAGTTTCGTCTTTGCCAGGTATCCGTTACCGTTCCCGATCGTTCTCCCCCACTTCTCTCTTTCTCTCTCTCTCTTCCTCTCTCTCTCTCTCTGTCTCACTTTTTCTCTCTTTCCTTCTTTCTTTTCTTCTCTTTTCTTCTCTACATCTCAGGCACGAGCCAGATGTTGAGCAGTGTCCTCGGATTGGAGACAAGGACAGCAAAATCGACCAACGTGAATTTCAGCGAAATCGCTGGTAGTGAATTTAAATGAGGCACCAATTTGACGAGAGTAGCTTTACCTTAATATTAAATGACATTGCTTTGGAAGTATGAAAATTAAATAACAAGTCATGTTTGCTGGTTTTAGTGCTTTGCTCACGATATTTCTCTCTCTTTCTCCTTTTCTCTATCTTTCTCTTTTAATAATAGTTATATATTGTGTATTGTATATTTGAATCTAAAACTCTTTTATTTTTTAGTGTAATTGTAAATGCGCATTGCTATTAATAATAAGGTTAATTGTTAATTTGAACGTGTAGAGTTTTATAAATACATACATAAAAATTAAAAAAATACACTGGAAATACTTCTCTCTCTCATTTAGAAATTAATTAAACATTTCTTAATTATCCGGTATTACGCCACTGATGTATATACATATATATATACATACATGCACATACACATGCACCGACTGATTTCAACGTTATTTTATGTGAAATTGCAGATAGCTCGGTGAAGTATCAAGGATACCAAATTTAGTCTGCTGAAAAAATCCTTTCACAAAAGCATAGTTGCAATTTGATGACGGCAACCACTCTTGAAACCTAGGATTTTGCGAAAAGGACGATACCTTTTTTTTTACGAGTGCTACCGGTGGTAACCAACGGTCTCTATGATGGATGCTTTTTACGATCATATAAAACGAAGGTTCGTGGTGCATTTCGGTCCACCTTTGTAATTCGCATTCCTGTTCTCTTCTTCAACTCTATTCTAACTAGAACAAAACCTTCGTTCTCTAATAAAATTCCACTATAAGTTACAACAATCGTTTCTGGTGCACTCATATCAAAAGCATCCATCAATTGTTGGCTACAAATATATCGACTTGTCATTAGAAATTTTTTCTTAAATGCCGAGAAAGCGACGTAATAAGTTTATTTTTTGTGTTTTTCTTTTTACACGACGATGCGAGGATCTAACCACGTTGAAAACTCGCTCATTAAATTCACGCGAATTTGCGGAGACCAACCCTCTGTATACACACTTCTTAAAATATCTTCGTAGTAAGTTTAATAAAGTACCATTAATTTCTTTAACCTGGATGCGGTTCGCTCGTAAATTACGAAGACGCGATAACACGTAGACCTTAATTAATTCCCATTTAATCATCGCGTTATTACACAGCGTCCGTGGCCCGACATACCTAATCGCATTTTATCGAATTAATAAAGCGTGCGCGTTCGCTGTCCGACATTACCGCTCGACGAGTCGCACACGTGAGTGCCGTTTTCAGCGGCATCACGACTGACATAATTGACCACGGCCGGTGCTCACGGCCATTAACGCCGCTGCGAGAGGTCGGATACATATATGTGTATATGTATATATATATATATATATATGTATGTATGTATGAAATATAATATAATTAAACGGCAAACAATATATGAAATCAACTTCAACAGAGCGTACACACAGGTGAACGCCCGGTCGAACTCACGCTGCGCGTTTCGTTTTATACCGTTCTCTTCTCGCCCCCTTTCCATTTATATTTTATTAAACGTTTTACGATTCGCCGAACACATTTCGGTCTTTCAAGCCAATGCACGGTATGAGCTGTGTCACGAGCTTTTCCTCGAGCTTGACTATTAACGTGGCAATATAGATGAACATGATGCGCTTGTTTCATAATATTGGCAACGAGATGAATGGTATAATGTGAACGAGTGTGTGAGTTTCAACACGACGATGCTTGTCGTAAAAAATTAGCGTTAAAATCAACGTCACGTGCGTTGCGTTATGAAAAACTCGTTAAGACCGATAATGCACGTTGTCGGCTATTAAAGTGCTTTTTGTTATATTGAATTTTATGGACGTTCACTCGTTATCGACGAACTGAGACCGCACAGCAGTGATTTAATCTCGTCGAAGCAGCAAAATAAAAAATTCTACTGAAACAAAAGAATTCCTATATTCCGCAATCGATATTTCACGCAACAACGCCCCGACGAGAACAATCTTATGAATGTGTAAAGATAAAATTAACAAAATTATTTTCTATCATAAATAAAATACGCATCTCATCTCTTCGCATTTATAATTTCTGCAATTTTACTACTATTCTGATTGTGCACTTTTAACACTCAGAGAGAAATGCATATTTAAAAAGTGTGAATACAAAAAATTCGCAATTTCTTCGCTTTTTGCCTAAAATATTCCTAAAATATTTCTATGTGTAAGTACATTACGCATATTGAGATCCTTGTACATCTAAAAACATACATACACCATACACATATGTATATAGATATATATATATATATAAAACACATATATAAATATATATATATATATATATATATATATATATAATCGCCGAAGAGCTCTTTCGGCTCGACACTAATTGCAACGACGCGGTGTTTGCACGGGCAGATGGTGCTTTCTATATAGTTATATGGCAGCAAGCGAGGCGGATACCTAATTTTATCCGAAGCTTCGGCAACGAGAACGGAACACGAAACCGTAGCTTAAGTAGGGTGAATGCAGCACGTATCCCAATCGACCTGATACACCCTGGCGTTATGATGGCCAGTGAGCACAAACTGCACTTAGTTTAACTTCGTGAGCGCGATGCTATGGCGCGGAATACGAAATTCGCGGCGTAGAATTCAAGAGAGGAGGGAAACGGCACCGCCGCTACTACGGCCATCATCATCGATGTCTCTTGGGAGGAGAACTCAAGTCCCTCAAGTACCATTCGCGATCGTATCGGCTTGACTCGTGTCCGGCTCTACCGCTCTAAGGCACAAATTTCACTCCGAGCTGTAGCTTTGTGAAATTTCGCGCCTTAACACTAACTGCTGAGCTGGAAGGCAGATAAGCGCGCGACCGGTCGCTCTTACACTGAGTTACGAAAATGGCGACAAACTCTTTCGACACTAATCGCGCGTTAAAACGCGAGATAGCATGGAAATATTAGCCATTTGTCAATATATTGAATAGTATGTTGGCGATAAGAGTTTTCGACATCTGACTTTTTATTTCTTATTTACAAGAAAAATAACTGGAATGATTTATGCTAAAGCAATATTTAAAAAATAAATAAATGATAAAATTTGTGCATTTTTAGGTAGCGGTAAGCAAAACAATCACTTTATATAGAGAAATCTATTCTTTTTTGTGTAACATAAGACTATATTAAAAAGAAAAACTAAGAATCAAATAGTCAAAATTCGACCTTCAGTGTTGATCTCGTATGTTGTTTTGTTTGAGATGTTTGTACCATACAGTGCAATCGACCGTGCTTTATCTCGTTATAATACAATATAGAAGAAAATATAATATATAAAACAATTGCATTATTTTACGTCGAACGCAATAAGCTGAGCAATATCGTATGTGTCATACGAACGCAACGCAAATAATACACGATATATAATCACCTTGCAATTACGAAATTATCACATTGCTATTATCATTATCAATATCGGTAATGTTTGATCTTTGTAAAAGCGAGTCTTAATACGATGATATAATTTTTAAACAATATCTATTACATGCGTATAACTTTTTTATGTCCAATTATTGTATTAACATATATTTAAAAAATATTTGCTTACACGTGCATTGCGCTCGTGTGTGCTATCGACGTGTTGATTCCGCCTGTTCGAAAGCGAAACGTTTAAACGTGAGACTGCACGCAAAGTATGCGCGAGCTTGTCTTCCTCACCTCAGCTCGGATGCTAATTCGAACGGTAGCGTCTTCGTGCAGTCTAGATATAATTGCGCCGCCGAACGAAAATCTTGCTAATGCACGGAGACTGAAGCTCTTCCTGACGCACATCGCATGTCGGAGCTGAATATTCAATCCGTGCACTTCTCGCCGGCAATGCCGAATCTTCTTGCCAGCTATACGTCTGTTCGCGAAAACGCAGACGAACGAAACCCACCGCTCTTCTCTTCCTTCTCCTCCTCTCCTCCCCGTCGTCGACGTCGAGAGCTTCTCCTTTCGCCTACGCGCTTACCAGTTTATCCTATCTTAGCTCGGGTTTTGGAGTCCTGATTTTCAATTCGTGCCCTGAGGGCACTTACTCCTTGCAAAGTGTTTGGCCTTCGCCAGCCCTACCTCCCGTCTATATGCCTGGCTGCTTGAGCACTATCTACATGTAAATCTAATATACGCTCCTGCATTCTATAAGCATCGCATCGAAGAACGACACCGTCCCGACCGACGAGAACGACATTTGGGACACCTCGTGTTAGCACAAAGTGACGCGGCTGATGGAATCTGCGGAATATTCGAACGCGCGTTCTCCGGCGCGCGCAGCGAGAGCAAGTTTCTCTCATATATGTTAAGCTCGGCTGCTCTCCAGCTGTGTAAACGCGAAAAAGAACGGACGTACTCGCTTATCTAGCGTTCATTTTCCGCACCGGCGCTTTTATGCTTCGCGATTTCTTTATTGATGAGGCAGAAATGTCGAGTGGACGTTGTAAAATGACAGATAAGATTACAATATAAGATTGCAGTACAATATAAAAAAATAAATTGCAATTAATAAATCCGACACTCATATTTCTCTTATGTCATCGTAATCGAAATTCAAATGTCGCGATAGAACATGTATCTCAAAAATGTAACCGCAGATTTCACGAGCGATGTATTTTTTTATTTTCTACATGTTCTAAATCTCGAATTTGATTTTCGATATTTATTTGCCGCATGTCAAGAATCGCCCGACCTGAAAATTGCGAGCTCAAAAAAAAAAAATCTGCGGTTAGACGAGCGCCGCTTGTGGCGCACGTTGACCGGTTAATTAAAACGAATTTCAGCACGCATTCTTTTTTTTTCATGTCATTACATTCGGTAACGGCGGCGGCACGAAGAGTGTAACAAGTCGCGATAACGCCGTTGAACAAACTTGCAAATCCTGATATCGACTGCGCATCTCTTTGCCGAAGAGATTACAAAAAAATCCTCGTAATCAATCACAGAGTTTTGGACTGTTTTTTTTCCAGAATTAGATAATAAACTGCATAAACGAGTATAAGAGTACCTATTTTTAAAGTTCACAAAAGTGTAACCCGAAATTTTGACACGCGAGATCGGTAGTATAAAAGTTTACTTCGCAAGTTAGCACTGGTATAGGCACTTTTACCCGCCGTTTATTCAAGGAACAGTCGTTCCGAGGAACGGAGTAAAGGAGTAGTGTAGAGGCAGTTTCAACTTCTGCGTGGTCAATAAATTGAACATAAAGTCCCGTGTTATATCCGTGCCATCGGTCGTGCTTCACGCATCGTGAAGAAGACGCACGTTTAATAGTTTCGCATAGGAGACGTTAAAAGAATTTTACGACATATAAAAACTGCATCTGACGTGTGTAACTGTCTCAGGCAGTTGCACACTTGCGGTTCATAGACAGATGTAAAAGAAACTCGGAAGAGTGCGATATTTAATATATTCTATGATACGGTACGTGAATGTATGTATAAGTTGTTGATGTTAAATTAAGAATTTTCTACTAAACACTTTTAGTCAAAATTTTTGCCGTTTGATTCGTCTTATAAATCAACGCATGCGGCAGTCAAACTGCTTTAGGTCAAACGTTGATATTTAATGGTAACTTATTTGTGCCGATTGATTCGGACTTCGAAATGAGAGCGCAAATGTGACGGACACAAAAAACCAGCCATCATCCGAAGTTGTTCGTCTTCTTCCTCAGCGAGAAACGCGCGCGATGGGTACACTTATCTTCCTTATCAATGGGAGCAGCCGGAAGAGCAGGTAGACCAATGCCAAACGATACGATAAATGCGGATCGGATGATGGATGCGCGGCAAACGCTCCGCATTTCTATTTTCCCACGCCACTTAAACTCGCGCCTCGCGCGAGTCCCTTCCTCGCGGGACCAGCTGCGCATTCCATTCTCCTTTCCCCTACGTCATCCCACGACATCTCTACTCGGTGATTGATAAAACTACTGAATTTACAACGACGGACAATAATTTCGCGCGTGATTCGAACTTTTCCGCGCATCAATAATCGTTTGTCGATTCCCGCGAGATGCACTGAATTTCTTTTCCACGTCAAATCACCCCGCGGTTCGTATAATATAATAGAAGCTCCAGCTACGGGAAACGCAATAGCGAGGGCTTACATTAGGAGAATACTCAAGCAGATGTTTCAGGAATATTCCTCGATACCTGACGGAACTCAATCCGATGGTCTACTGTTTGCGCTGAATGCTCGTCCCGCTCGTTCTCGATAAATCCAGAGGATTTAATTCTGTAAACTATTAACGTAATTGTGAAATATCTGGTTAAGATTTGTCTGACAATTCTGTAATAAATTAGCATTGATTTTTTCTTGCATAAGCTGATTATAGCTATCTCGATTTGATGATCGAATAATCCGGTCGAGCAATCGAACGTGAGAGATTCAATTTGCTTGAAGGAGACATTCGCCAATGTCACCGATGTCGAGCCGACGACGATCGATCCTTGCGGATTTTTTCTTTCTCGCTAGATGCTCATTAAGCAAATCGACCGGCCGTGAACTACAACATGGTAACGAGTATCAACAGCAGAGAGAGAGAGAGCACTCGAGACCACTCGACTACTCCTCTGGCATTCGGAGCGTCGCGCCGCGCGAACGCGCCAGCTCCGTGCCAGATATCATCGTAATTTATACCGTCTCGTTTGTTTCGGGTTCGTCGTTTTGCGTTAGAAGTACGCTTTGATTATTCCTTGCCTCTCACGTCTCTCTGTTTCGACAGCCGCCGCTTTATACGCGCGAACCGAACCGGCCCCACAGTCACCACTCCACCCTCTTGACTTTCATATTTTCGAACATCGCCGATACGTTCTCGAGACATACTCGAGCGAGCTAAAACATAAGATTGAGGTCGATAGGCAACAGAATTCTATTAAATACGAAAACTGAGCCTCTCTTCAGCTGATTTTGTTTACACAAATAGCTCTCTCAGTTTATCGCGCTCGTCTTTTTTAGACACAATTTTTTTGCAATAATCAAGAGGCACGGTAGTGCATTAAATATTTTTTATTTTGAAAACATTTGCATATGAATTTTTCACGGAAAGCAAGGTTTATTTCACATTATCGAGTATTTCAGAAGCTAAGTCCATAGCATTTTGAGCAAGAATAAGATTTGTCTATGCAAACATCATAATATCGCATATCGATATATATATCGCATATCGATATATATATCGCATATCGATATATATA